>PVIJ01000030.1:211916-271922 GCA_004024925.1 Scalopus aquaticus | reverse complement strand
TTTAGAATGAGAAACTGAATGTGGGGGATTTTGATGAAGACAGGGGAAGAGTCTCAAATGATTTTTGTGGTTTTAGGGTAAAGTGAGAAAAAAATTAAAAGTCAAGGAGGACAAGAGAGCTGGGAGAATTCTGTGATCCAAAGTTAAGGAAGAAAACAAAGTCAGAGAAAGTATCAAAAAATGATAGCAGGGTCAAAGGCATTGAGACCCAGTGACTGGATTTGGCAATGAGGTTGGCAGGAAAATGCAGGAAGATGGCAAACAGTGAAAGAGAAGAGAAATGATGTGGAAATTGAAGTCGAGTGTGTAGGCCAGTTGTTCTAGAGGAAAATATGGGTTTGAAACAAAGGAGATTGATAAGATATTTGGGGAGATAACAGAATGCAGAGGAAGTTTCAATTAGGACCTTAAGAGTATTTGCAGGAAGAGGAACAGATGGTAGCAGGGAAAAGATTTAAGTTGCAAGAATGACAGTCTAATGGTGGCGGGGGGGATAATGATACAAACAGAAGCAGTGCTAATAAGAAGTGAGAGAGCATGGTTGTTTACATGCAAAGGTAAAGAATTAGTGAAAACACAGTTTAATGTGGAGACATTTAAAAGTAAATATACACACAAAAGGAACTCAGAACATTACTAGACATATAATTAGGGGGTAATAAATTCTAGGTATAAATACCATTATTACTGATGGATAAATTAAATGTTATACAAAGAGTTCACATAATCAACAAGTTGTAACATAATTTAACAATATGAGGTTCAGTAACCCTCATTTTCAGTTTAGTATTTTTTCCTAACTTATAATAGAAATAAATGTTTCATTTGAAGAAAGTCATAAAAATGTAAATTCTACTGGCTCTGAACTATCTCCTGATCTGAGGTGTTCGTCTGTAAGATTTCTCTTTTAAATACTGGACATGCTTGAATAAGAGTATTTAAAAATGCCATTTCTTTTGCTTTAAGAATTAAATTACTCATTTTTCATGGTTTCTCTGGAAGCCACAGATAGTCACTGAGATATATTTTAAACTGAGCACCGATGAAAAGCTCTTGTGTTTAGCCTTGGATTTTTCATTATAATCAATTTATGATGGAAATGTTGACTTAAAATTTTTTAACATGGAAAAAAATTTTTAAACATTGGGCACCCAGCAAGAAACAAAATGGTAGGATGGCATTAAGGCTGAAAGTTTCCAGCTCATCACCAGAACTTTTTATTAAAGCACAATACCAAGCCATATTAAACTGGCATTACTCATGAATAGTAGACCTCAGTGAACTTCCTCTCTGTTCTGTACATTCAAATGATTTTTACTTTGAAAATAATTGTGCTCTATCTTATAAATTGCCTCCAAAGTCTTACTTTTCTAAAACATGAGTTTTTTGGTGTGCTTTTTTTTACATGGACAGGGTGTCAGGGAGGTCTGCAGCGAATGAAGTGGAAGTGCCTTTCTCCCCCACACAGCTGGCTGCCGGTTCGTGCGGCTTCTCGGCTCGGACAGTCGCTCGCCTGCACCTGCCAGGCTGTGCCGTCTTTGCAGCACCACAGAGCTGCTTATTCTGCCTCTGCGTGAGCAGAGCCTTTGTCGCTCCGACCTGCTGTCTACCAGGCAGCAAACCGGGCCGTCAGGGACGCGCCCTGGGGTCTGCAAATTAAAATTTAATCCTGGTCTGAGACATGACAGTTATTTTTAAATCCAAGTCGCCCACGCGGCACAACACTAGGTCCCACTCTCAGTCTGAGGTTTGCGGTGAAATTTATGGGACCAAAGGATAAAGGAGGCAAGGGCAAGAAGATCAAATCATGGAATTTTCAATTAGATCAATACAAGCAGTGATGATGTCAAATGCAAAGAGGGCACAGGCATTCCTGCGTTCTTACAGACCCACTCGGGAAAGGCTGAAAATTGGGAGAAGCTGTCGCCACCACCTCAGGCCTGGCTCCTGCCACACAAGCGGTGGGTGCTGAAGGCCCCCACCCTCCCCCACCCCCGGCCTCCCAGCTCTCATTGCCTCTCCCAAAGCCCAGCTCAGGTGGAGCTTAAAAAGAATGATTGGCCCCAGGTAATATGCCTGGGAGGACTGTCCCCATGTCCCCACAGGGGAAAGGGAGGTATGTTCTTTGTGTATTACATGAATAATGGGCTTCACTTAATGCAGAATATAGAGAAACAAAACAAAGGGTCAGATCAAAGCCAAAGCAATAACCACCTCTAAGAACCTGACTGTAGAACTGAGGCTCCCAGGGGGGAGTGAGGGGAGTGAGCAGGGTGTGGAGGGGGCTCAGTGGACTCTGTGGAGGGCAGGGGTTCCCTGGTGGGGGTGGTGTAGTCACATCTGCAGAGGTGTGACCCTGTACCTCTGAATCCTACACAGTTAGCACAATAACACAATAAAAATAAACAGTGAACCTTAAAAAGAAATAGCACGGTGAGTCCAAATGCCACCACATAGGACAGCACCACTCAAGCTCTTGCCCTGGACTGTTCTAGTAAGACTCACTGCTGTCACGTGGGAGGCGGGCTGGAGAAGCGAAGGTCTTTAAGCTGGAGGGTGCAGGTTATAGGACGCTGGAAGCGGTCAAGCACAGTGAGGCTATAGGAGCAGGGACAAGTGGGTTCACTGTGAGCCCTGACTAGTACCAGGAGGTGGGAGGAAAGCATCTTGGGGTGCTTTCCTTTCGCCCACGCTGCTGGGAAGTCGGGCTGGAACGGACACGCACATCCCATTCTCCCCAGGTCACAAGGCAGGGAGCACAGGCAGGAGGAGGGCTGCCCCATTTCCCCTCAAGCAACAGCCCAGTGTTTTAGGGGAAAAGGCAATTGAGGGAGGAAGGTGCTGTCATCACAGCCCAGGAATTCGTGCGGGAGGGGGGCCTCCATCCCGACACTGTGCTCACCTCTGTCTTCCCTCATCGTCCCTGCAGTCTAGTTTCCCCACCACCACCACCCCAGAAACAACACAGACTAAGCCCATTCAACTTTATATAGGAAGCTTTCGAAATACTGAAAGACACACGCTCCCCAACTCTGCTGCTTCTGGAAACAGCTGGCTCATCCCTCCTACAGATCATTAAATTGCATACATGCCACAGTTTCTAGGCTCCCGCCACATCCTGAGAACAGTTTAGAGTTTAAAACATTCTTTTTATCTGCATGGTTCCAATTGTTCCATTGGAAGCAGGGAAAATATTCTCTTTTTCTCTGTCTCTCCTTCCCTTTTTCTCTGGGTAAGTTTTCTGAACAAAATCCAGGAAACTTACATAATGTTTCCAGGACACAGAGTTGCAAAGTGGCAAGTTCTGGACCAGAACCAAGCCTCTGGAGAGCTGAGCCCTGTGTGTCCAGAGCTAAAGACTCGGCCGTTACCAGTGTCTCAGCGCCCAACGGGTTTGCAATGGGTGATGAGGTCTTCGGGTGCACGTGCCACAGGGTCAAGCCGAAAACTTCTCACCCACACAGACAATACAAAGGACAGGGTGGGGATACAAAATGGCAGCTATGGGATCCTTGCTTTGGTTTCAGACTTTTGGGTTCTTTTACCCTTCATTTGTCTATTTTAAAATTCCCCAAGCAACTCTAATATTAACCAAATAAACATCACTCAGCAGCAGCAGGTCCATGCAGTCGGGGGGGGCGGGGTCGGGGGTTACACACCTGTGTCTGGAGCAGGGATGGTGGGCGAGCAGTTCTCCTTCATACATGTGCCTATCATTGACGACATCAGCATCGTGGTGGGGACGCCGTGACTGCCTGAGAAGACAAAACCGGCACATGGCAGACAGGCCGCGGGCCAAGGGCAGGACGTGACAGGCATTACGAAGACGCGTGAAAAACACTCACTGCTTCTGCCACTTCACTGTGCCCTGAGTCTCCTGCTCACTTAGTTTGGAACCTGATCACAGCTGTGCCTATTGAAGCAATTTTATAAATAGAGAAGAGGTTCCCAGGCCAACCCACTAAAAGCCTCATATACCTTCTTTAAGTGGTGGAGATAAAGTGTTAATAACACTGCAGGCTTCACTACCGTGTGTCATGCAGCTCCCAGGCCAAATGCATCCGGGTTCTGACCTGCCAGCACAGCTCCCCCTGTGCAGAGGGCATCTGGGCTCCAAGCCACAGGCCCTGCGGCTGAGGAGACGCTACAGGCGGTGTCATTCTGATAGTCAGGATGGGGCTCCAGGGAACAGGGCGTAAAACACTCCTGGGAAGCAAGTCTTTGGGCGATCCCTCGTGGGGACCCTTCTTTTCTTCCCTGGTCCCTAAGGGTCCACAGACTTGGCAGTTCACCACCCAGTTCCCAGACCCAACATGGGACAGACTATGTTAAACTTTCAAATTGTCACCAAAAAATATTATAAAAATAGATGTAAAAAATATTCCCAAAATAGATAAGCGAATCAAAAAGTTTTGGTCCATGTGCAGAATGGAATACTACTCAGATATCAAAAAAGAAACTCATGCCATTAATGGCAACATGGATGGAGTAGGAAAGGGCTATGCTAAGCAAAGTAAATCAGAAGGAAGAAGATAAATACTGGATGGTTTCACCTACATGCAGAATATAGAGAAAGCAAACAAAAGGTCAAGAGAAAGACAAAACAAACAAGCTGACCATGGATCTGAGGCATACAGCAGGGGAGGGGCGGGAGGGGGGCAAAACAGGGGAGGGAAGAGCACAGGGGACTAGTGATGGTTCACGGGTGATACAGTGGTGGGAGAACTATGGGGACCACACATGATGGGAGAACCAATTGTGGCACAAAAATGAACAATGTAAGAAAATAAGAATAAAAAAAGTATGTTTATCTGGAAAAAAACAAATACAAAGCAAAGAGGCTCACTCCACTCACATCTATTCTCTGCAAGGCGCCATCACACACAGCCCCCGAGAATGGACAGAGTCCTTCACCTTTACATGCAGGGGCTTGGGGACATGCTCAGTGCACTTCAAAGCATCCCCACACCATGATCACCCTGGTTTTTGGAGGAATTGGGGCAGAAGTAGCAAATGAAGCCAGAGTTAGACATGTGATGAGAGGCACCAGCCCTGGGGGTTCAGAGGGGCTGCCCACACAGGCCCCCGGAGCTGCAGCCTGAGTCCACCTGCTCCGTCCCTCCATCCCCCTAATGGGCGTAAGCATGCGGCACTGGCAGGTGGCTGGTGAAGGGGAAGAGGGGCTCTGAGTGTCCCCGGGGGGCAGTCCACACACGGAAAAGAGTGACTGACCCTGCTGGTCTTTAAGGCCTTGAAGTGAGGCTGGAAAGCCCATGTCTGTTGGGGACACAGAGGGGCACAGACGTAACTGAATGGCACAAGGAGGAACAGATAAAATGATGGCGCATTAAAAACATTAGGAGAGAATTCTAGAAAGAAAAAAAAATAGAAAACTTTTTGGAGAAGGATCCATATGGGGAAGATGTAGGCTTTACACACAGGAAGATGAGACAGGGAGGAGGGGGCCACTCCAGAAGCATGGAGGCCAAAGGCACAGATAAGGCAGAGGGGACCTTGGGGGACCCCAGCTTATAGGCCAAGGACCTTGAACCTAGAAAACCGTACCCAGCACAGACCTCAGGGGAGTTTTTAAACCAGCAAGGACACAATCAGAGCAGTTTTGAGATGAGTGACCTGGTCGGGCGCAGGGCAGCCACAGAAGGGGCTTCTGCAGAAGGGGGTGAATGGAATGAGGGGCTGGGGGGCAGCACTAAGAGTGGGGAGGCTGTCAGGGTGAGCAATGCTGCCACCTCCACTAGTCGGCACCAGCTGCCTACACCTCCTTGGGGGTTTCCAAGACAGCAGTCCCCGACACCGCTCCCGGGGGCGCCTTTATCTAGGAGCTGTAGATGCCCAGGTGCCACCTGCAGTGACCCTCCCTCCACTTGCATCTGTGCCCGTGATGCTCTGGAGAACTCCGGGCCTCCTCTATGTGTCCACGCCAGTGTCCTGCGTCCAAAGCCATGTCCACAGAAGAGCTGCACACTTCCGGGACCCAGGTCTCACCTGCCACTGCGACGCATTATCCTGAGATAATGCATTTCTCGGAGTGAAAAGTGTTTAACATTTGAAAACAGAAACTATCCGTACAGATAATCCATGGCCTTAAAATCACAACTGTCATGAGCATGTGGGTGCTTTCTGCAGGGCGCGGCACCATAGAGACCTGTTGATGGAACAAAACCTCTCAGTCCAGGAAGACGCAAGAATTTCACTTTGTCCTCCTGATCTCTTGTTTGGTTCCCTTATATTCCTGCTGTGAGTGAAACCATTCGATATTTTTCTTTTTCCTTCTGGCTTATTTCGCTGAGCATGATCCCTTCCAGCTCCATCCATGTTGCTGCGAATTGCATTAGTTTATCTTTTTTGAAAATAATACACAAAACAAAAACAAAAATAAAAACTAGCAGGCAACCATAAATAAACAGGACCAAAACAGGGGAGAGAAGAGCACAAGGGACTATGGTGATGGTTCACGGGTGAACTGGTGGTGGGAACTGGTGGTGGGAAACCTACACAATAATGTAAAGGACATAAATAAGAAGAATAATTAAAAAAATAAAATAACAAGGGTGCAAAATATCCTTTACAAATCAGTACTACAAAGTATCTTAATTTTAACTAGCTCTTTTTTTTTAATAAAACCAAGGTATAAATAAAGAGTTAACAAAAAAAAATTAACTTTGTTGTTATATGCTGGTATTTCCACATGTTTTCTCTTATTTAAAACCTTTTATATAAATATACATATTTATTTTCAGTGACATGCTTGGCCACTTAAGTCCAGTATTGCCTATTTTGTAAAAAAAAAAAAAAACAACAAAATCCTGCGGAAAATAGGCTCACAGTATAAGGGCACTAACTTCCTTTTTAAATAACACGATTACAAAGATTTACTACCAGAGTTCATAAAACAGCAACTATGGCACATATTTGAATTAGAAATTATGATGCTTTAGTGTTAGACTTACTGTGTTCTGAAGAATTCAATGTGATCCTATCTGCTAAGTAATTAAAACTCGAAAATTTCTGAGAGCTGACCACTTAGGATTCACCGAGAGTGTAGTAAAAGTGGAATTCTGGAGGTATTAATATGTGAACTTTTCCTCCGAATACTTAGGTTTATATTTTTATAAAATAATTTTTTATTATTATTCATATCTTTTACATTACTGTGTATTCCCCGTAGGTTCCCCACCACCGATTCGCCTGTGAACCGTCACCATAGTCCCTTGTGCTCTTCTCTCCCCCGTTTTAAGCCCTTACCTTCCCCCTCCTTTGCTGAATGTCTCTTCTTATTTGATTCCCCTATAGTCCTGTTATAAGTGAAACCATTCGATATTTTTTCTTTCTTTCTGGCTTATTTCGCTGAGCATGATCCCTTCTAGCTCCATCCATGTTGCTGAGAATTGTATGGGTTTATCTTTTTTGAATGCTGAATAGTCGAATACTTAGGTTTTTAAAACTCTGGGAAAAGTAACATTTAAGGGGGAACCAGAAAGGCAGTGCCAGAACATGTGACGTTTGCGTGGACAAGCTTGAGAACTTCTAATCTATGTGTATGTTTCTATTCTGTGCTTTGATCACCTTGTACTAGATCTACAGGCCACTTAACCCATACCCTAAGGAAGACACCGTCCTGCATGACCAACTGAAAAAGCAATGTCCATTAAAGGCTAGAAAGAACATCACTGATGAAGCATCACGATTAAATCCTACTTTAAAGTTGAATGGTTTGAGGAGAGGGTCACCTCGTGGTCCCATCCTCTGCCACCCCGAAGAGGTGGAATCACTGCAGAGAAACTAACAGGCAGGCACGGGGCTAGGATTTCTGCCTGATGAAGCAGGAGGGAAGGAAAAAGAGCAACACAGAAATGGAACCAAAACATCAAAAGCCAGGAACAGGGAAAAGAGAAATCACTAGAACGAATATGAAGTAAAAAACTCAAACTAGGATGATGCAAAGACTCAGCCTCACCCCCACGAATCACAATGCCAGGACACGGAGGCTGTCTAACCTGTCTCACCACAAAAATAAAAATTATAAATTCTGCCAGCCACCTACTGATGGGTCAGGCCCCTTAATGACAATATTTTGAGCAATTTCTTACTCTCTGATCATTTACAAATCAAAGTATTTATCACTTTTCATTATAATTAAAATATAGGGACCAGACAGCATAAGCATGAGGTACTCTGATAACGTGTGAGGTAATTCCAAAGGCCTGGGATGATGGTTGCTAACGATGCTATTTGTCATATGGGGGAAGACTGGGAAAGAGGAAAGGAATCCCAGCGCTGTTCTCCTGAAGTGCGGGTGCTGGCTCCTGAAACAGTCAGCGGTGATAAAACTTTCTTACCGAGACTGAGCTTAGACGCTAACTCTCATATCAGGATTTCTCCTGTACACGTGCCATGAATCTACAGCCGGAGAACACCGCCCGCTCATGAGCTCAAAGAAAGGGACAAGAAACCCTGGCCCACGGCGTTCTTCTGTGATTGTGCTAACAAGAATCGTCAAGTCCCACCTGCCACCAAGAGTTCATTTCGAGGAGTGGCAATACCTGTTGCAGGGGTTCTGTTTTTCAGCCGATCCACTTCCATCGTGAAGTCATCCTTCAGGAACAGGAACCCAATGATGGAGAACAGGTAGACCAGGATGAGCGCGAGCACCGCGGTGAGGATGATGGAGCGGCCGTTGCGGGTGACACTTTTTATGACGTTGAGCAGAGTCTCTTCTCTGTACACCAAGTCAAAGAGCTACAGAAGTGAAAATAGATACGTAGTGGATACGTAGTGGAGCAGAGAGTAAACACAGAGGCAATCACAGATACAAAATAACCTAAATTTTACCTTAAAAATGAACGGAAAATGTGTATTTCTTCCCTAATTGAAATGTATCACTAAACTGCTCCTCCAAAATGATGACACAACAAATAATGTGCATGTTAGTCTTGTAATCAACACACTCAATTTTGTCAGACGTGGAATTAGCTTCAAATTTGAATTGAGAAAAATTATAATGTCATACTTAACCATAAGTACAATATTTGTACTTACACAGAATTTAG
The DNA here is from genome assembly GCA_004024925.1 of Scalopus aquaticus. NCBI lineage: Eukaryota > Metazoa > Chordata > Mammalia > Eulipotyphla > Talpidae > Scalopus > Scalopus aquaticus. Next base: position 262,851 of record PVIJ01000030.1, on the reverse strand, counting down.
AAAAATTATAATATTGTACCTAACTTGTCAGCTTATTTCTTATTTTTAGTCTTACTGATATTCTGCAGTTGCATCTGGAATATGGGAAGTGGAAACGTAAGAGAGCTGAACTAGGGTACAGCGAAGTGGAGGATAATCAACAGATTCATTAATGTATTGTTTGATAAAGGATGCAAGCTGGAATTAGGAGAACAATTTCATGACCCTACTGCAATAAACATGAAATTTTAAAATATTTGAGACTGCAAATACCTTCCATACTAAGGGGGTACACTGAGGCCAAAACCTATTAATTTGGAAGTATAAATAAAGATGCAGCACTCAATTTTGCTAATTGGATTCCTCTATTGGGTTAGTATCCATTCTGTGTTTGGTAGTAGAAAATCTATGCGCTTAAGACCCCAGCGACCCTCCGCGATGCAGCGTTAGGAACAGCAGGACTTCTTGTCACATTATCAACTTCCAAGGAACATTAGCCAGCAAATGTTTTATTAAAAAAAAAAATAAAGAAATTAACATTGACTTTGAAGAAGTCATAAAACATCCGTTCGGAAATAGTATTTTTAAAACTGGAATCGCTGGGGGCCTCCCTGGTGGCGCAGTGGTTCAGCGCTGCACTGTGAAGCTGTCGGCAGTGCACGATGTGAGTTCGACGCCCAGCCAGGGAGAATCCCACATGGTGCGGCAGACCTCTCCTGCCTCGCCTGCTGCTCCCCTCAGCAGTGTGTTTCTGATCTGCCTGTTCTGCTCCCCACTATGTCTCTGGTGAACCTTCTCGCCGACCCATGCCTCTGGCCTGTAACCCCAGCTTGTATGTATAAATAAATAAATCTTTAAAAAAAACAAAACAAAAACTGGAATCGCTGGGGTTTGGTTTCCTGCTATCTCTGGGCAGCGAGGAGACTTACTGAGCTGGCTGAAGTTACCAGTCAGCAGTGTCTGGCGTCCTTTCAGAAACAGAGAGGCCGGTGCTCTGCTTCTCTGAGTAAGACTCATACACAGCTATTTTCCAACTGAACTGTTATCTTTGAGTGCATTTTTGTAAAGATATTAACTTGTTTGTTCACTTTAGGAAACTGAAATTTTATGATCAAACACAAAAAATTGTTGAACTCTTTTGCTAGCTGTTTCTCTCCTGGTGGAAGCAGCAGTCTTTGGGACTAAGGAGCGTTTTACAGACGAGGTAACATAGCAAATGCAACTTTTTGAGCCACATGTGGGCTAATTTGACTTAAACATTTAGTTGACACAAAGATTGTGCTTTGCTTTGACTGAAGAGTAGCGTAACAAAAAACAAACACCTGGCAATGGTCTATAGATCACTTCTGGATGGTCTAAAAACCCAGAGCTTTCAGGGTCCCAGATATGCTTGCTATAACTGCATAATACTGGACCCCGGGCATCCCTGGTGGCGCAGTGGGTAGGCGCTGGGCTGTGTAGCTGTCGGCAGTGGTGACGCAAGTTCAACGCCCAGCTGGGGAGATTCCCACATGGCGCAGCAGACCTCTCCTGCCTCGCCCGCTGCTCCCCTCAGCAGTGTATTTCCATCGATCTGCCTGTTCTGCTCCCCACTCTGTCTCTGGTGAACCCTCTCGTAACCCCACGCCTCTGGCCTGTACCCCAGCTTGTATGCATAAATAAATAAATCTTTAAAAAAAGAATACTGGACCTCATTCTGGAGACCTCAAGGTCACTGGACAGGTTGGAGGCTTTTTGCCCTTATTTCTGAAAGGAATTTCCAGAGTATGGCTTTTATTATTTTGGATAAAGGATGGACATTTGTGGATACAACTGGGAATGCACAATCATATATTTTAAATATAAAAAATGTTAAAATATATTTAAATGTCATTTGGATAGTAAGTCCATTCTAACTTCCTTCTTGTACTCTAAGCATCAAAATGCCGATATCCTTTTCATAACCAACCTGATGAAGATAAGAGTCAGAATTATAAAATGTGAAAGATAAAAGAGGAAAATAAAACCAGAAAATAAGGTTAAGTAACAAATTTGAAAGTAACATTGCTATTAATAACTCAGAGTAATTCACAAACCTTTGTCAAAAGCTATTCAGCAATCAAAAAAAGATAAACACATGCAATTCACAGCAACATGGATAGAGCTAGAAGGGATTATGCACCGCAAAATAAGCCAAAAGGAAAAAGAAAAATATTGAATGGTTTCACTTATAGCAGGAATATAGGGGAACCAAATAAAGAGACATTCAGTGAGAGAGGTGAAGGATAAGGGCTCAAATGGGGGAGAAAAGAGCATAAGGGATGATGGTGACAGTTCACGGGTGAATTGGTGGTGGGAAACCTACGGGGAATACACAATAATGTAAAAGACATAAGTAACAATAAAATTTTAAAAAAGGCTTTCCTTGGAAAACAGTGATTTATAGACATCATTTCACGGTTTTTTTAAATAGGATCTGTTTAACAGATTTTCACATTACTGATCTCCCATACACTATCCATTTTAGAGATCAGAAAGTTGAAAGACAAACATTCCACAACATTAGGTTATCACAATTAAGTAAAAGTGTACCTATTAAACTTTATATATCAGAGGCACATTTTTGAAAGTACTTTTTTCCCTGTCAAATCACATCAGGGAGGGAATTCATTCAGAATTCTAAAAAAAAGTATCTACATTTTCTTGCTGAATAATATAACTTTATTTTGTTTCAAAACATAAGGGGCAAGTCCATGCTTCACTGTGGCTCTTGCAGGTCTTTGAGACTCAGGGGGAAATAACCCCTTTTCAATCCTCCTGCATCGGGCAGGTTCTAGGAAAAGGATCAGGAAGCAATGGATTTGTCCTTCAGGACCCAAGCAAAAATGGTCAACACAATGTTTTTAGCGCTTCAACTTGTTTTCAGGAATTATTTTACTAGGTTGTTCTTGCTACTGCACGTCGGCTAGGTGCTGGAGACAAAAATAAATTGCTCAGTGGCATCACAATGCCAATCTGGAGGTGCTTTCATCCCAGATATTATCATCCTTGTCTAGTAACCCTCTCCTGGTGTAGGGTTATAAACAGTAGATACGTACGAAGGAAAACTAGTGGCCAGCAAAAAAACAAAACAAAAAAGGCTAAGCAAAATCTGAAAATTCATTTAATGAATTAGAGATAAGAAGATAAGCTTAACTGCAAGGAGATGTTAAATCTGAAACTTTGAGACTGTATAACTATTCATTATATTTTTGCCAGGTTGACAGTTTTCCCTCATTTTACTGCTATGCTGATCTAAAGATAACAATAATATTTGGCCCTATAAATAAAATACATGATACCAGTACTAAGAAAATATACCCCTATTTTTTTCTCCCATACACTGTTGGAGAATGTCTAAAGGTCAAAGGAAGTATGATGTGTCAGGAGGTGAGGTCACTGGTTCCTTCTGATAAAAAATAAATAAAGAATTCCACTATCTATGTGATTTCTCAGAAAAAAAAAGACTAAAAATAATAATTCATGCTTTTCTAAGGAAATTCTAAAAATAACAATTTGTCCTAAATGTCAGACGCTGCTTAAAAAAAAAAAAATCAAAAGACGAGGCATGAGAAGAGGAAGCATTGTATATTTTTTGTCAGCAGTGCTGGTCCACATAGAGATGTACTCACCAGGAAGCTATAGAAGAATTCGTGGACAAAGAGGCCCAGCATGCAAACCAGGACATAGGCTACGTGGTAGAGAAAGGCCACGTCCAGGATGACCGCACGGTACCCTCGGGTGAACGTGCCACGGTTCCCAACAAAACTCACCAGGAATACTATTTTATTACAAAGCTGCAAAGAAGAAAAGATTGGATTTCACTGTCTTATTTATCTCGAAACTCACATGAATAGCAGGACACTGGCAAAACACCTCTTAGGCACAACATCTGAGATTTTCTTTTATGATTTCTCTTTTTGTAATTTTTTAGCTTACAAATAGGCATGTAAACATAACGCATGCAAATTCTGTATGCTGTGTAATGGCAGGAAAAGTGAGGAGAATGATTTAGCACCCAGCTATGCAGTCAAGTCAGAGTTGAGTTTAAATCTTTTATCTCTCACCCCTGTTGTATAACCTGAGTCACTCAACCATAGGCCTTGACTGTTTCTTCTGAAAAATCAAAATAAAGAAATTCCCACCTCTTTAGAGGATTAAGTAATTCATAATTCATAAGGAGTATATAGTACAATGACCCCTTAAATGACTTTTATATTTTCCATATTAAAACACATGAAATTTTCTTATACTGGATATGCAACAGAAAATTTTTTTCAGAAAACTTGAAGATCTCTCTTTGATTTTTTTTTTATTCAGGACTTTATTATTATTTTAAACAAAACCATTAAAATATACTTCTGCATTTAATTCACTTGAAAACATAATGTATATGTATATTTACATACTTAGATTAAAATAAATATAAGGCATTCAAGAATTTTCTAAGCTCTATGGGTGGTAAATATTCAATAAACATTTTAGAGTGTTTATTATGCTTAGTACCATGTAAAGTATTTATATTAAAACTATATTTAAAATTGCCCTTACAACATAATTTTAGAACACAGAAGTTTATAACGAGCGCCTTTGGTGGCAGCAACAGTGATCTGTGCAAATATCATAAACTTTGTGCCATCTATTGGTTCTAGAACCACTGCATTATTCATAAACTGAAGAGCCAATTTTGTCTCTTAGTCATCAAGAATTACAATATTTCAAAGTTTTTTAGCTTGTTTTTTCAAATTGTTGCCAGAGTTCTTACAGACAAGTAATACCATTTTTGTCTTTATGTACCCAAATCTAATTTAGGGAAAACAAGTGGCTCCTTGGAACATTGTTATTCTCCCCCCACCAATATGTATGAAAGGAATTGCCATATGGAATATTTAAAATAACATAAGAAACCTAACACTGAGGCAGAAGGGAAATTTGAGAGGCTGGGAAAATCTTTTCCTTCCACTTTGTGAAGATCAAATCAATACAGATAAAATGAGAAACGAGTTGTCATTGTACACTGGGAAGATAGTCAAGCCAAAGCAACAAGAAAGCAATGAAAAAGTCCAAATCTTTCCTAAATTTCTTTGTATTTATCATCTCACTTACTTAGCTCTCATCTCAATAATCAGTTATCAATTCTCTCATGCTCTTATTAACAACTTTAATGGAAAACTTAGTCTTAATTTCATGTAGTATTACATAATCACATCTTCTTGTTATTAATAGATCTAGCTACAGTCTATATTTACTGTATAACTATACAAGAACAATTTAATACAAGAAGCCGTTATTTTAAAAACTTGGAAAATACATACAGGGTGCTGACATTAGTACAACATTTGACAATAAATATTCATGAAAATGGTAGAACATAGAACAGATCAAGTTATAGTCTGTGTTTTACTCTTCAAATTGTTTCAAGTGGCTATTGTTTAAATAGGAGCTGTTCATCTTGGTTCATCATTACAAAATACTAATTTCTCTAAAAAATAAAGCTAACCTCTCTAAAAAAAAGTTAAGAATCAGAACTATGACTTTTCACAATTAATGACATGTTTAATTAAGATAGTTGACATTGTTTTCTTAGCTCATCTTCCCTAAGCTGAATCATGAAAATTATTAATAAGCCATTTATACTGAGGAAAAATAATATACTGAATGCAAATCTGCAAATGAACCATATATTTCAGTTCTCAAATAATGCATAAAAAAAAAAGGATATATTTCTACCTAAAAGGGCTTCTGACACTGTTGCATGAAGGGTAAAGATGTACCCTATTTTCAAGTTGACATTTTCTTTTGAAATTTGATCTAGAGCTTGATGTTTGTAGGTATATTCCTGTTCTCTTGACTAAGTCTCAAAGTAGAGTGGAGTTGATAGTAGTGGTAGTTACATCTATTTCTAAAGAGATCAGAAAGAAGAAACTGTCCCTTTGTTTTGAAGTGTTCATACCAAGAAGAAGAAAGTGCAAGAGTAAATGATATGGGTAGGAAAGAAGTTGAACTATGGCTTTCCTACACTGTGACCTTGAAATGTACATTGTTTTTATAGAGCATTTCCATGACGGCTGGGAATATTTTTGGGAATGAGGTTGCCAAAACATTCTCCCTTTTCATGTCAAGATTTCCTTGATATGTCTAACTAATCCTTTATTTGCCAGTACCACTATGTAGGTAACCACTGTTTCTATGGCACAGATCCATGAAGGCAAAAATAGACAGTGGTGAGAGAACTGGGTGAGTAGTTAAAAGACCATAATCTTCTGAACAGGTATTGAAATGACCCTTGAATCAGTGGACAAACACCAATATAAGTGATCACATATCTCCTATAAATTTTTCTCCATTTGTTCTTCAAAGTCATCCTTGATAAACTTTTCGTTGAAGATGGGATAAACTGTTTGATGGGGGAGGAGCTTCTTTAGTTTGTGTTTTTAGGACTTTGAAGTGCAGCTCAGTGGAAAAATGATGAACTTGAAGTAGGCCATCTGGGTCTCAGTCCTGCCTCTTTCATTATTCAGGTAAATCTTCCTGTCTCTATAGGGTGCTCTATACTTACTTCTAAAAAGAGTGCCTGGAGGTGAATAATCCTTAAGGTCCCTCACAGCTCTAGAACTCCACGATGTCCTTTGTATCTTATTACGTTATGTGATCTCAGAAATTTATGACTTCCTATAAATGAATTTTTGACTTATTTGATTCAATGTCCCTGACCAGAAATTCTCTGCCCATCTTCCATTGTTCTCATGGGAAACATGACCTATTTTCTAGAAATAAACTGTTCAAAAAAAAAAAGCCTATCATTATTGAAAAGTAAAATTGAATTTATTATCTTGAATTACATATTAACTACATTACCATATTTTAATCAACTATCTTTCTAAAAATGAGATGATTTGATTGAAAAATCTCCATTTCAGTGGAATCACACCTCAGGCAGGATGAAGATCTATGACTAAAGCAGAAGGCAAAATTTTCACACAAGTCAAAATCACCTTGGGAACCTTTCAAATTGCTGATGCAAACAGTCACTTGTGGTGTCAAATGGAGTGTCTCTTACTGAATTTGACGCATGCTAGTTTTGCCCCAATACTGGAGCAGTTCTGTTTCTGCAACTGAAAATGAGAAGTAATTAGAGCACTCAGTGACCATATTATGTGTAAAATTAGGATATGTGTGTGTGTGTGTTTGTGAGCCGATTATGTTACATGAACGTCTGCTGTGATTCAGCCTTACAGATCAGCAGTGATGTAACGCTCTCCAGGTAAGGAGCTAAGGACATCTCACTACCGAATGTGAGCGTGCTGTGTGCTGGTATTTACTTCTCCTCTGCAAAATGGTGAGACCAAGTCTCGGCATAAGGAAACACCTCCACATGACAAACAACTGTGATAAAGCAAATGATTTACACATGACATATTTAAAAAATATACTAGAACAGAGAAAAATGTTGTAGCCAAAAATGTTTCAAAGATACTGAAAAATCTTTCACAGGTATTTACTGGATTATTATTATAAAAATATCTACAATCTAGGTGTAAAAGTGAATGAAATGGTTAAAAAGATATAAAATGGAAGTATTCTTGTTATTAAAATGAGATTTACAAATAATTTTATTGACATGGGGGAAAAAAGTAAGTCATCCCAAATTTATAGAATGTGCTTCTATATGCCAAAAGAATATGTTAATTTCCACTCCCAGTGGAGGGGATGGAAAGAACCTGCACTAGGTTATAAGCAATGCTTTACAACAGAGAAAAACATTTGCACTTTTGGAAACATCTCAAACATTGAGGGAACTTCTGTAACAGGATAGAGAAGTGTGTTGCAATCTAAACAACAGATTATTACAAATAAGTAAAGGTGATAAAAAATGAAGCATCATAATAAGCGAGTAAGCAGAACCTGGTGATAGTCAGTGCTCCAAACACAAATGGAGGTGTTTTTTTTTTCCCTCCCACTTGACTCTTTTCCAAAAAAGGGACTTTCTGCACATGCTTAACACGTGAGAGATGATGAGTGTGGAAACAGCTTTCTCTGAGCCCTTTCCCTATGGTGAGTTTTACAATTAAATTGTGTTTCCCATCCTGGATAGTAAATGGTGGCTGCTGTTGCCAACATATAGACTGATAAATAATTATACCGTATTAGCTTTCTTGCTAATATACATGCCACGTATGACCACTGTTACTATCCTTTTCTGAACCTCCCACACTAATCCTCTTAAACAACCTGATTAGGCTAGACTGGCTTCACTATCTGCAGTTTACTGATGAGAAGAATGAAATTCTCTGTCTAAAGTCTAGAATTCTAATTCTTGCCCTGCTAACATGTCAGGTGGATATTTTGTTTCTCCTTTTTCTTAAGTCTATGCTTTTAACACAGTTTCATCTGTTACACAGTATATTAAGACCTAAGGTATAAAACAGGATTGGTTTATAGGTTTCCTGCCTCCTGGAAAATAGTTATGTCAAAAGTTTGGGTGAATGGTCATTCACTAAAATATCAGTGATATATAAAATATTAGAGATATAGAACTCTTCTATCCATGCTGATGGCATCAAAATTACAAATACCCCATCAACCTATCCCATATTGAAGTTGTTTATTTTCTTTGATCAAAAGCCCCTGGCAGATCATAGTTACCATTTGGAAACTGTGCAAAATAATTGTTTATGCTGGGAAGGCTTTTAGAATTTCCAGACTTCATATAGTGAATAAGAGTGACATATCTCTATGTTACTTCTTGTCACAAAGAAGGTAAACTATAAAATTTGCTTCTCACATGAACAGTCATGTCTTATGGTGGAACTATTCACAAGAAAAACACTCCAAATGCTTTTGGTTTCTCCAACAGACACTAAACTGCAACTCCTAATGTTTTAATATATTTTGAAGTGTCTGGGTAGTAGGAACTACATGTTCTACCTCTTGGTAACTTCAGAGACTGTTAGGTAATAGAGGTCTGACGAATGATTATTATTTTTGGACTGAATCTATCTAGCTATTATTTCACTTAACCAAATCTGAATTTTCTTACTTGGATTAGGACAATTTACTAACTTATGAATATTATATGCATCTTTAAATAACTAGGTTCAATACTTAATGTACTTGTTAATAGACAAAATAATAAACTGAAAACACCATTAGGCTCAGAAAAATTTAGATGAATCCATGACAAGTCCTGGTAATATTGCACAATTAGCTTATTTTCAAAGTGCAGAAAGTTCAAGTTCAGTTCATGTAAATGATTTTTGAATATTTAAATGCTACGCGTTAAGGCTGAGTTAGGTATCTGTATGTAGAGTTCAGAGGGGGTGAGTAGGGAGGACTGTGTCTATGAATGAGACAGCCCCTGCCCTCAGTATACAATAGCATGTTTGGTACATCACAGATTTCTGCACTGATAGACCTCTTTGTATATGGAGTACACAGTCCTTTCCTGGCAATGACTGCAGCCTAATTGATAATTTGGTTGCCTGAATGTTGTAGGTAACTAGAAGCAGGCATACATATCATGTCTGTCCATTTTTCGAAGAACTGTAACACAATACGGATCAGAAACACCGAGTCAGTTTTGTAATTCTCAGAAATTTGGTTGGCCATGCCATTTATTCATCTTTAATAATACTTGCCACGTAGGTGTAAGAACACAGAGATAAACTTTTGCTCATTCACTCCTCACTAGTTAATCCACTTCAGAAATATTCCTTGAGTACTGATGAAGTTGCAAGGATGAATCATTATCCTTTAAAACTATATAATAAAGCAGGAGAGATAAGGCCTGCATACAGTTACCTGAACATAGGTTATGATGTTAGCAACACTGTGAAACACATGCTGGAGGTATCCAGCAAACCACCTGGCCACTTGCTGTTTCATCAACCTGATTTTTTTTTTTTAATAATTGTTATTTTTATTTGTGTCTTTTACATTACTGTATATTCCCCGTAGGTTTCCCACCACCAATTCACCCGTGTACCATCACCACAGTCCCTTGTGCTCCCCTCTCCCCTGTTCTAAGCCCCAGTCCTCCCCCCTCTCTTGCTGATTGTCGCTCTTGTATTGGTTCCCCTACATTCCTGTTATAAGTGAGACCATTCGATATTTTTCTTTTTCCTTTTGGCTTATTTCTCTGAGCATGATCCCTTCTAGTTCCATCCACGTTGCTGCGAATTGCATGTGTTTATCTTTTTTGAATGCTGAATAGTATTCCATTGTGTATATGTACCACATCTTCTTGATCCAATCATCTATTTTTGGACATCTGGGTTGCTTCCATGCCTTTGCTATTGCGCACAGTGCCGCAGTGAACATACGGGTGCATGTATCCTTTTGAATTAGTGTTTTTGTGTCCTTTGGGTATATTCCCAAAAGTGGTATTTCTGGGTCGTATAGTAGCTTCACGTTTGTTAGTCTGAGGAAACGCCATACGGCTTTCCACAGTGGTTGGACCAATCTGCATTCCCACCAGCAGTGTAGAAGACTTCCTTTTTCTCCACATCCTCGCCAGCATTTGTTGCTGCCTGTTTATTTAATGTGCGCCATTCTGACTGGTGTGAGGTGATATCTCATTGTTGTTTTGATTTGCATTTCCCTGATTATAAGTGATGTTGAACATTTTTTCATATAGCTGTTGGCTATTTGCTTTTCTTCTTTGGAGAAGTGTCTTTTTAGCTCTTCTGCCCATTTTTTGACTGGTTTGTTGACTTTGTTTTTGTTTAGTTGTGTGAGCTCCTTGTAGATTTTAGTTATCAGTCCTTTATCAGTTGTATTGTGTGCAAAGATTTTCTCCCAATTAGTGGGGTGTCTGTTTGTTTTGACTATTGTCTCTTTTGCTGTACAGAAGATTTTTAGTTTGATGTAGTCCCATCTGTTTATCTTTTCCTTGACTTCCTCCGCTTTTTGGGATGTTTATCTTTTCTTACCCTGTTACAGCTCTCCCATGCAGAAAGGTGTCTAATTCTGTTAAAATGTTATCTTCTGGGTATAATTACTACTACTTGCAAGAAGTAGTAGTACTCCGACTTGTACTCTGCCTTGCTTATCCAAAACTTAGCTAATTCAAATTTTATGTGACCCTGTTCCAACATTTTAAAATTTCATGAAAAAAAATTCTCATCTAGACTTTTCTCAAGTTTTTATGTGAGTTTTGCTCACATAAAAAGCGCCCAATTTTACATTTTCTCAGCTAGCAAGCCCTTTTCCTTGGTCATTTTATAAAAGGTACTGACTTCTACAAACCTATTGAATGTAATTTAACCTTTCTTGGAGGGTTTAGAAGTCACTTTAGGCTGTTAAACAGGGGCGCACAGTCATTTTTGTCAAAAGCTGCATTGAAGGGGATTGGATTAAGAGGATCACAGAACGGGTCATGTCCCAATGCTAAATTCCTACATATATCCAATTTTTACTTGTCACTTTTTCTTTCTCTCCAAATTAAGTAAAGCATGTAAAAATTAAGCTCTGGCTAACTTGGATTTGTGATACATTAGGATTTACCATACATAGAGAATTAAAGCATATAGTTACTTTTAGAATTATGCATTTGTAACTAATCTGTAATGGTACTAAGTTAAGGATTGAGTACTCACGTTAGCTGCACCCAGGAGGATTAATGTGGGCCCGAGGCCTATGGTGTATATGGACCTGAGCATCACAGACACAAGGAATGGCCAGATACCCACAGGCTTGGAGAAGAAAAACAGCATAGACGTGCAGATTGCAACTGCTATCCAAAGAAGAACTGAGAACAATGGAGAAAGTGTACCTGAAAAAGGTGGAAGGAGTTTGTTATTACTAAGAATAAAACTTAAATACGTTAAACTATTGCCACTTTGTATAACAAGTCAAGCTATGACACTGAATTTCAAACTAGCCACTCCACACACTGTATAGTGAGGAGACGTGTCTTCAAACACATTACCCATTATTACATTTCCAGAATGCTTGTGATTAATCTCAGGCTGATTAGATACTCACCAGTTAATGTTCCTTCCATTAAATCTGAGAGAATTATTCATCTTTCTCTCCTATGGGGAGTTATATGCTAAATACTTCTGATAGACAGATCTCACTTGGGAATCTCAATTCAAAATTTATGATTAATGACCATTAAATGCACAGTGAACTCATGTACTTTTATCATCAAACTCGTAACTTGTCTTATTCTATTATCATCAGGTTTCCCTATTAGAGTCCGCAAAAGAATTCAGAACATAGTACCATCTACATTTTACTGGGTGAAAGTCACAAGCTTTACCTATTTAGAATAATATTTTCAACAGAATGTGCTGAGATAACTGGATAACCTCATACAAAAGATGGAAGTTGGATTCTACTTCATACTATATACAATATTAATTCTAAATGGAATAAAGATCTAATAGAAGAGCTGAAATAGAAAACTATTTGAAGAAAATATAGGTATAAATATTTGTGGGGCCTCCCTGGTGGTGCAGTGGTTAAGCGCTGCGCTGTGGAGCTGTCGGCAGCGGTGACACGTGTTTGACGCCCGGCCAGGGAGAATCCCACATGGCACGGCAGACATCTCCTGCCTTGCCCGCTGCTCCCCTCAGCAGTGTATTTCTGATCTGCCTGTTCTGCTACCTGTTCTGTCTCTGGTGAACCCTTTCGCCGCCTCACGCCTCTGGCCTGTACCCCAGCTTTTATGTATAAATAAAAAATAAATCTTTAATAAATAAATAAATATTTGTGAACTTTGAAAAAAAAAATGGTGTACGTGTAGGTATATGTACGAGTGTATGTGTTTGAAAACCAATACAAATTCCGAAATAAATGTTGAGCTATTTAGTCATCAGAGAATGAAAGTTCCAAATGTTTAAAAAATTCCATTACAGACAGAATTCTTTTAAAGTTGCCCCAAAGAGGGTATAAACAAATACTTCCTTTAAAAAGTAGTGTATGTCCCTGACACTAGTGCTGACACATGGATTTGGGAATCCTCTCTGAATGTCCTGTGGAGCTGCATTTGCAGAAATAAATTTAGGGGCAACATTTTGGGGCTGATTAGAGCAGCTCTAGGGCCTCACACTGACTTTAGACTGATAAAATCAGAGAAGTAGCAACAAAAATGGAGATTTTCTACTAATTATTCTCTTTCAGCTACACTGTTCTTGTTTGTAAAATTTACTTTTGCACATCAAAGATCACAAGGCTTATGAGTAGGAGCTTCAGCATTATTAGGGAGACCCTAGGATTATCTGAACTCCTTCAGTGAACCCTGTGTAAGCCTCTAGTTCATCAAGAGTGCTCACTGACAAAAGTAGGTAGGAAGATTCTGGCAGACACTAAAATACAAAACACCAAAAAAGGTGAGCTATAGAAAAGCATTATCTCAGACATGTTCATTTGCAATATTTGTCATTATCATGTCATCTCTAAAAACAAGCAGTGATGTGACATGACTGGGAAGAGAGATTCCATCTGCCCCCTCACCATGGTCTGGTAAGATGACTTTAGGGATGGGCAAAGAAAAGGTCAACTGCTCAGGAAATGACCTTCACTGACTGTCCGCTGGCAACACAAGCGCAATGGGCACCCAGCTTATGTACAGGACTTGGCTTGTGAGCACCCAGCGTCTACAAAACACAGCCTGCCCGCCAGCTGACCCGACCTGACAGATTTCCAAGGAGATGGAGAGAATGATGCCTGCAACTTCCCTCTTGCGTACTGGGCTCCACCTCCAAGGAAGCTCTCAAAGGGCAAGCACCATCTCCCACTCCATATCTGGTCCTATCACAGTGCCGGGAATGCAAGAACCAACAAGGGCTTGTTGATTCACTGAATAAACAAACACATACTCTGAGCTCACTCTGAGTAACTAAGTCTCCAGTTATAAATTCCCCAACTTGCCAGCTTCACTCTTTCGTGCCAACATCCCTGCTCACTTCACAACTCACAGCCAGTCACTGGATTCTTCGGAGCAGTTGATAAGAAATGTGACGTTCTTATTTTAACAGCCTGTCCCAGTGTGCCTTGTCAACAGTGCCTGACAAGCTGACCACATCGACTCCTCTGTCCCAGACAGTGTCTGGCTTGCTGGGATTTCCCCTTGATTAAACAAGAAATTATAATCGTGGACTTCACCCCAGGCATGTGATTCCTTTGTAGAGAGAAGTTGAGAGTGTGTAGCAACAATATCTTGCACACAGTTTCACGCTCAACATGTATTTGTGGAATAAATACACTTAGCTACTCAAAGTGGCTATTAATTGACAATTTTATCAACTGACCGTAACTTATGATCATATTCTGTAGGGATGATTATACTGGTTTCCAGTTGAAGATATAATGCTAAAAAAGTAAACTGAAGTCCTCTGTCAAACTTGAGAGAGTGTCAAAGCTAATTTTTATCCATTAGGAGAAGGAAAGGAGACAGATTTCTTTCTACTTACATTAATTTTCAATAATGAATGGGTAACTTCTACAATGGAAACCCTTTTTAAGAATTCACACTCTACATTTTAAAATCGTAGGTGCTATAGAAGTGTCTTTTATTTTATCTTTAATTTCTATTTTTTTGAAGTGTGTCCTTTATAGAAGAAAATTCAAGCACCAAAATCAGAGACCTCAATTCAATTCACAGAATGGACTCTGCTGTCTCCCCCACTGCCCAACTTATATCCTGCTCTGTAAAACATGCCTCACTTCCTGGTCTCCCGCTAGCCTCGGCCTCCCACTGCAGTTCAGCTGAAGCCGCAGGGTCCTACCGCATGGGTGGTCTTTACCACCGTGCCTCGCTCCCTCCTTCCTCCCTGAACTTGTCCATGAGCTCCAGAGTCCTGGGTGGTTTTACCAACCTGTGTGCTCTAGGACACAGTCCCTGGCACAGAGCCACACGCCTGCCTCACCTATTACTAAGTGGGGTGAACTAAAATCATCTGAGAGAACTTGTTTGTTTTAACTGAAAGCATTTCAGGAAAAAGAGCACTGCACCCAGAATTTGAACATGATTATTTAAGATGATCACAGGCTCTCTGGATATAAGACCGTCTCATGACAGCCGTTCCCTCCACTTACTAGTTTGCCTTTGCCAGGTAAAGTCCAGGCAGACAGCTGGCATGGCAATCCTCAGCTTCAGAAGGGGACTCAGAAGGGTCCCCACACTGACAGCTCTACCTACTCACAACCAGCAGAGCTCTGCTCTTTGACTTCAGCACAAGTTCTTTTTTAAGAGAAGCCCATGTCAAAGAAATGCACCCATCAACCAAAGAAACTGAAACCTGAGCCTCAAATCAAGGTGAAAGATTATTTGCATGGGAGCAGGGGCTGGTGGTGGGGAGGGGGATGCCCTATAAGCTCATCTTCTCAGATCTCCCTTCCTCTTAAGTTTCTCAATCACTGCAACCAGTGCCCGGGTTCAATAGAAACTACTCCCAGTGAGTATCGTAATCCAGGTGGGGACTAGGAATCCAGCACAAGTAATTCTCAGTAGTTTCTATGGGATCAGGCTGGAAGTTATGCTGGGAGAAAGGCCCCTTCCCAGTTCTCTGTTCTCAAGGCACGTGGCCCTCGCGACTCCAGGGCAGCTGTATCAGGGACTGGGGTGTAAAGAGGACCCTTTTCGACCACAGGTCTTTTGGCCTCGGGTTCATTCATCCCAGTCTCTCTCCCTTCCAAATGGACTCTGTAATTGACGTCTCTACCCAGAATCCAGGGAGCTCAGGGTTGGAAAAACCCTTACATTTTTCTTTTTTAACTTTCTATTTCAAATCTCTTAGGCTTACTAAGAGTTGCAAAAATAATACAAAACTCCCATGCACCCGCTACCTAGATTCCGCAAATGTCAACCCCTTGCCTAACCATATTACAGTACTCAACACCAGGAAATCAATATATTCTACTTTACCTAAGCTATAGACTTTATTCAAACTTCATTAATTGCCCAATTGCAGTCCTGTATCTGGCCCAGCTTCACACATGGCACTTAGCTCTTCTGTCCTGCTGGTCTGTTTTGATTTGAATGGTTCCTCTTTCTTTGTCATGCATAAACTTAAAGAGTCTGGCCAGTTTTATTGTAGAAACTCCCTCATTCTGGCTTTGTCTCTGGCTTTGTCACATACCCTCTGCGTATGTGTTTTGGGCAAATGTCACATCCTCGTCAGAGGATCGTCCTGTGATGGTGCTGTGTCCCTGCTGGTCATGTCAGAGACGACCCTTTAAAGCGATTTCCCAAACCTCCAGTTTTTCCTCTGGTAATTTATCAGTAGGTTGTGGGGAAATACTTCCAGACTATCTCATTGTGCTTTATCATCTAACATTCCCCTATTACTTTTAGCTTCGCTGGATGAGTCTTACTACTGTGATGTTTTGCCAAATGCCGATATGCTGTTTCCATCACTCCTTCTGTGTCCACTAATTGGAATGCTATCCTAAGGAAGAACTTTCTTTGCTCGCTGCTGGCATGGACTCTCATTTGGAATCTTGTTCTGAGTTATTATATATAACTGTCAATAGTTATTTTTCTCGAAATTTCCACAGATTTGGCTATAGAAAGGGAGATGTTCCAAGTTGGACTATGTGCTTTTTGAAAGGTTTCCATCTTTTTTTCGTGCTTTTAGAAAGGAACCATAAAAATCAACTAATTTATCTTTAAATCACCCCCAAAATGTTCCTTATAAGCTGTCATCCAGCTGTTTTCTTTGATAACATCCAGCATTGGAGAAGTTGCATGTCCAGCCCTGAACTTCCCTTCTCCTGCAGTGCTGGTGGGTAGTGTGCTTATTAGCCCTGACTCTGCTTCCTCAACCTTCCTGGCTATGGTGCTATATAACCGCAGGTCAGAGGTCGAGTTGGTTATGACCAACATTCTCGTCTTACTCATGGAGTTATGGTACAAGAATGCAGCCAAAGCTTAAGTCAGATTGCCAAGCATAACCATAGCAACAGAATGAGCGCTCACCCCTTCCACACCCAGACATCCAGCATGGAGCTTCCAGCTTGGTTACTACCCTTAGCTTCTACTCAGTCTTGTTTTAAGATTTTAGTCTGTTTCTTTGCCTGATGGTGAGACATCATGTTTTCTAGTCTTGTTTTTTGCTAGTTATATTTCTTACTACAAACTCTACTACATATATGGTTTCAAATGCTTGGTCAAGGAGCAGTTGCACCAGCAACACCTTGGGAGTTTTTGTTTGTTTTAAAACAACCTGTTTCTGAACAAATCTTCCTAAGCCCCAGCTTCTTCACTGGTAGAGATGAAGAGCTCATGTTACAGGATGATCAGGAAGATTAAGTGAAATTATGTATGTGAACTGCTTAGCATTTTGCCTGACCCAGTGTAAATGGCAAACACCAACACCTGCTATTATATTGTCACTCGTACTAGTGTAACTGTTATTACCTTACCTGCAGCTTCTCATTAAATTCTTACCACAACACTTTGAACAGATGAGATGAAAAAGTATGTTATAGTTAATAATAATTGTATCTCATCTTTGCCTACAAGCCATTCTCTCAATGCTTGTTCCGAAGGTATTTACCTGATTCTAAGACTGTAATATATTCCTCACACACATTGCCAACTTAATATGAATTTCTGTAGTCCTACCTTGTAGCATCTTTCTCTTATATTTCCCATTTCACCACAAAAGGAATAATGTCTCTATCTTCACTTTTGTAAAACCTCATGAATTATTAATTTCACAGTCAATATCCTTCATTCTCTGTTATTATACTGCCCCATGCTGTACTTTTTTACATTTTTTTCAGGTTACATGTATACTCATTACAGAAACTTCAAACAAGACAGGACATGAGGAGAACAGAAAAACATAAATTCCACTATTACAGCAATCACAGCGAATATTTTGGCATAAACCTCTCGTTTCCAATATATTTATATACTGGAGTTGATATAGTATAGAAAATGTTTCCGGTCACAATAATTAGGTAGAAATAATGATTATTTTCATTACCTCACCTGCCAATATATTATGTAGCTTTCACTGCTCTTCTGTATGTGAGTTTTTGAAAAATAACATTTCTACTAGCCATAGTTTTCTGATTACTTACCATCATACTGTATTTCCAATAAACATAAAACATCTGAAAGGAATTATTATCTTGAAGCTCTGAAGAGTCATGAAATGCATTGAGAATTATTTTCAGGACTTTAAAATACTGATCATGCAAAGAAACACAAGCAAACTTGCCTTCATCTCCATCATCCCCAAATGGGTAGAAGAAAGCGACAGCTAAATTGATGAACACAGCCAAGTTGAAGGAGATGCTTCCCCAGAGTGATATGTGCCTCGAGAACCAGAACAGCGCAGGATTATCTGGTGAGCGAGAAGGGTAATGGCACAGAAGAGAATCATTGACTTTGCCTTCAACATATGAATCCTCCTGAAACAACCTTTTACTAAGTGCAATTTTGTAAACTAGTACACAAGTACATCTAAGCAAACAACTAATGGGATTGATTTCAGACAGTTTATTAACAGTACCACAGGGAATCTCCACTGGGTCCCTTCTTTACCTTTTGCCAAGTCACACCTAAACCATGTAGAAGGCTGGGTCATGTTGCTATTGGTAAAGGTGGTCAGAAAAAGTGGCTTCGGAATAACTCGAATATATCCCCAGAGTAAACAAGGAGAAGATTTAGCAGCTGCCTGCCCCCTGAATGGTAGGTACTGCCATGTAACTTAGTAATATCGGTAAGTCTGCCCCACTCCTATGCCTTAAAAACCAAAACATACCATGTACAGATACATTTCTGATGAGACTATGACCCAGTCACAATTACCTGCAATTCTGAAACTCAACAGCATGGCATAGTACCAGTTACTGGGAACTAGTGATGTATAATATTAGAATATTAACTAGGTTTTAAACCTCAATGCTTCCTTAGAACTTGTTGGATTTGCAACAGCAGAAAAAACTGAAAGTTTAAGTAAGAACTACAAATAAATGAGCATTTTCAAAACAAGGGTTCTGTCATCAGGAACGAATAAATGCATGTCCTGAATATGGACTACATGCACCCAATCTCAGTTCTTGCCACCTCCCCTAAGTAACCAGCAGACTGGTCCCACGTTTAAGTCTGACCATACAGCCTCTGCAGGTCCTGTACACTCTCTAGCTTTTACTAGCCTGGTGGTAGTTTTGTAAGACTGGAGCTGAGGAGGAAAAACACATCACTTTCAAAGAGAACTGACTGGAAAACTTTCCAAATAACGTTCTGTGTATTCCAGTCTGGGACCTGCTTCTTCCTCGTAAACACGTGTCCCTTTAGTTCCTCCTGTTTTCCTCTGGAATGGAGCATGCCAACGCTGGAAAGGACTGGATTAGCGATGGCATTTAGGCTACTAGTGATTATAAATTGGAAACATTTGCATCTCCATCATTCCCTCATGAGCACCCCTCATTTTTAAAAGCAGAACATTAAAAGAAAATTAGAAGACATGAAGGATACATTTGAAATAACAAATCCTTATTTATAGACAGAACTTGATTCTGTCTAAAACATAATAAGCTGCTTCCAAATTTTAAAAGTAAAAATTTTTATCAAAAATTTTTTAAGATTTGTTTTTGGATAAATGACAAAATATTCATCCAAAATAGCCCAGACCTCACAAACACTATTTCATTATTCATTTTACTTTTTGGTCAAGGAGACAAATGGTATTCTGTATCTGGAAAAATAACTGAAGTTAAATTCAAAAAGTAAATGATAGTGTTTGCAAACAGACTTGAAACATGAGAAAATAAGAAATGAGAACGGTATTAGGTTAATTTTTCATTAAAATTATAACACTGCTGTATTTGAATGCATGTGTCACAAAACTTATTGTTTGGCAAGGTAAACCTGTTGAAAGAGTGACTTACTTTCTAAATGGATCTACCCAAACATAAGACCTTAGATAAGAGAGGACGGGGCGCTGGAGCCACGTCTCCCCATCCCCTTCACAGACTGCCAAAGCCTGTGGGGCCGACGCACAGACCACAAATGTGAAGACGCTGTCAGCTGCAACACAACACACAGCTGCAACTATATACTTCCTACTACTCATCAAGCCAAGGGACCAGTGCCACAAGCTGGTCTAATGGGTCCGAGTTTTCTGTTTGCATTAAGCTGCAGGTGTCTGGCTCCCCTTGGACACCGACCTCACATTCTGAAACCTGTCAGTGATTTCCTTATCAGACAAGAAATTAAAACCCAAATTAGATGAAAGTTTCACATACCCCCAAGGACTAATTTATCTACCCTTATGCTCAAGACACACCATCCCAGTTTACTGTACTTACTCCTGATTTTCTTCTGCCACTTCATTTCACTGTAGAGATCTTCTGTTTGCTGGAAAAAGTCATTCACTTTGCTTCCTTGCTCATCTCTCTCGGTTGTGTTGAACACACGGCACTTGGATTCTCGTGTAAGGTATTCGCATATATTGGGGACAGGAAAAACGATTTGTTCCATGGTCCTGTCATGCCGAACAATCTGAAAATGTTCATTTGTGTGAGTTTTAGCCTTTGGAGACTTCAGTCTTAGATTCTAATTTGCTTTTAACATGAGCTTGTTAATGTTATTTTATGAATTCAGTTATGAAAAGACATGCCAGATGGAACGCTAAAATACTACTTCAAATTTTTATAAGAGGAATGAGCAAATGTATCGTAAATACTATACTGTGTTATAAATAACCAATCTTTGTTTGTTCTGGATTAGCATTAAAGCCTTGCGACCCAGGCCTCCCTGGTGGTGCAGCGGTTCAGCGCTGCGCTATGGAGTTGACGGCAGCGGCGACGCGAGCTTGATGCCCAGCCAGGGAGATTCCCACATGGCGCGGCAGACCTCTCCTGCTTTGCCTGCTGCTTCCCTCAGCAGTGTATTTCCATCGATCTGCCTGTTCTGCTCCCCACTTTGTCTCTGGTGAACCCTCTCGCCGCACCATGCCTCTGGCCTGTACCCCAGCTTATATGCATAAATAAATAAATCTTTAAAAAAAAAGCCTTGCCACCCGTATGTACTTTCATGAGGTACATCAGAGACCTGAGAGGGTGTGAACTGGCGAGTGACTGGCTATGCAACCTTAAGCACAGTATTTGGTACAAAGTGTCCTGTCTTTGGTATGTTCTGCCTAAAAATGCCTGCTGGGGAACACACAACATATTTAACATGATGTGCCTGCAGGGGAAGGTGTTTTAATATCATTAGGATGTGTTCTTATTCATGGTCAAACATATTTTCGTAAGAGTAATATCCATTCAAACTATACCCAGGTGAATATTTACGTTACATTTGAACTTCTCTTATTTGACTGTTTAACTTTAGACAAAACAACAACAAAGACAGACTATTTTCAACAGCTTCACCATAAACAAGGGTTGTGCAGATTAAGTCCCAAGGTTCACATACTTATGTGCTCTGACGAGACCTCAGGCATGAATCAGAATGGACCTAAACTAGAAATGCTGTTCTGTTTCCCTTTACCACTGGTTGGTATGCTAGTGACCACATGACCTAGTTCTGGGTGATGAGGCATAAAGAGAAATTTCTGGGCAGGGAGGTATGAGGTGACTTCCACACACACACAAAAATAATAATATAAACCAAAACCAAATACACAATACAAAAGCTATTTTTGGCATGAGCCCTCTTTCTGTCTGCTTAGAACAAAATTAGTAGAAGTGTGTGATTCTTGAAACTTTTGCAGCCATTCTGCAACCACAAGGATAAGGAAGACCTAACAGAAAGATGGGAAAGAGAGTCAAGTATAGAATACTAGTATCTCCAGATTTCCCATTATATGAGATAATCAAATTCTGTTATTACTTAAATAGTTGTCAGACTTGTTTTCCGCTACATGTAACTGAAGCTATCCTAAATACTGTGTTATATATGCAAACTACACACCATGATACTATCACAAAACAAGCAAGATAAAATTTGTGTGGGAAGGATTAATTCCTGAACATAGGTTAAAAAATCAATTATACAAAAGATGAATTAGATCTATTTAGTGCAGAAAGTAACTGCGTGGTTGATTCAATCCAACAGTGTGAACCTGAAAAAAGCAATGTCGGTGTGCATTAAAGAGTTAGTGTCTTGATTATTATAAGCCCAGCATTTGGTACCTTTGTAGAAGGTGATGTCTGATTCTGAATGTCACATTTTACAAGAGGCAATGACAAAACAGAGGAGTTATTGAAGGAGATAGGAGTGCATTCGTTGTAAAAAGGCAAAGACAGATAATTTTCCAACAAACCCTTTCCAACAAGTATTATTCTCTCCTTAGGCGAGGAGCTCTGAGAAATTCAGAGTGAGAAACAACCTGAGTCCCCAGGTATGAATCTGCAGTTCCAAAATCACAATGGTTCTTCGAATGCTAGTGCCAAGCTCCAACTGAGAGCGGGGCCCATGTTCTGAACGCTGGGCGAACATTACAGCAGGCTAGTGTGCAGACTGCATCTTAAAAACCTTCCTAATTAACAGTTACTCAATACTGGATCAATTCCCTCCTGAAGTAGCGAGGTCTCCATCATGGGAAGAATTTAAAGCAGAAGTAGGATGAGCACAGAGCAATTCCCCCTTGGGTGGGTGAGCAGACCCAATAACTGAAGAGGTCCTTTCTGTCTCTGTGAGTCTATAAGTTAGTATTCTTCTTCTCAACAACATTCACTACTGTGGCTAGGAATTCCAGAGGACCACGTCAGTGCCTACCTCAGGTAGGGGACACATGACGCGTGAAAAGCCAATGATACTCCAGTGTGATATTTTGCAAAGCAGATGAGATAAGTTAAAACTAACATGATGCAGGAGCTTAGTGGGATGAAATCAATGCCTTGCTGGTCTCGGAGTGAGGAGGATTGGTGGCTGTGAAGAACTGAGGCCACCATCCCCAGACCATCTCTTTGAGCCCTGGACTTCTGCTATACACAACTCCAGGCATGCTTCAAAGTCCCTCAATTTCAAAGTATCCATTAATCAATAAGTGACCTTCCTCTGCCTTGTTACAGCCAAAGCTCGGCTCCTCCTGCATAACACCAACTACTATTTGTGCACACCCAGGGGCGTTCTCTTTCACTCCATACACGTGCACTCCAACATCAAGCATCAAGCCGTATATATATTCCTCTAACTTGCTCATCTTCACCACCACCATCTTCCTCTCGGATCTACCTGCAGTCTTTCCATTTACTTTTCCAATTCTTTCTTCAAACAGAAACTAAGGTACGCTTTCAAAGGTTCATCCCCCAATACCATGTGCTTGAACACCTTTCATTAATTTACTTCTACCTGAAATCCTACGCCAATCTTTAATAGCGAGAATCTCCTGCTCCATCTCTAATATATTCTTTATGGCAACCTTCTCTGGGAAATGTACCCTGGAGTCCCCAGGCATGCTAATCACTTCTCTACATTCCCTGGGCTCTTTGTTCTACAATGATACACAGAATTATCTAGATAGTCAATTCTTAGTAAACATTTACTGAATTTGTGAATTTACAGCTAGCTCCTCTTTGCTGGGGACCAATAAAACTTCAACTTCTAACAGCAGCCCCCAACTCTCACACACAGGTATCAGCCCACGCCTCACCTCTGCCCATCCCTTCCCCGTCTCATGGATCAGCGAGCTTTGTATTTTGGCTTCTGGGCCCATTCTCAGCAACTTCACGCCTTGATAGTCTACTTCTGTGAATTGCTCCAGTTTCCTGACTTTGCCAGTCTCCCAGTCCCTATGCGCCTGAGACATGAAGCAACGTTTTTGCTGCTGATCCATCTCAGGGGTTCCACAAAGTCAGACTCCCAGCAAAGCTGCGCTTCTCTGCCATGTTTATAACTGTGAGCAAGGGATCCACTAGGGAACCAAGCTCTGACTTTCATGACTCCAGAAGCTTGGCCCGAAACAATCAGGTAAGTGATGTTGTATCCTGGCAGTTAATAGCAGTGACACTGCCATGCACTCTGCCAAGGGAACAAACACACGGCGGTAAGTGACAAGCAACAAACCTTGTCTGCTCACTTCTGCCTGGTTATTTGGCACTGCCAGCTGGAAAAAGAATGAGAGCAGAGCAAGTGGCACGAGATGGGTCTCACACACAAGTGCAAGTCCATAACGACTCACACCCAACCTACCACCGAATCAAGGCTCTCTTACAGGGTGAGGGTGGGAGGCCAAATGCTGCACTCTGAGAAGGGACACGCTGAAGCCATTTCAAGTTTATGCTGCCATGTGAAAACCTCACTACTGCCTTCCGTGCCTCCTCCGCCTTCTTTGCTTTCTGGCACAGAGACCTGTATTTTATTAAACCTCTTACAGCTTTTGAAAAAGACCTTTTCCTGAACGATGGCTTCGGTTAGTGCTCCTGACTCTACCCTATCGTTGCTCTGCAAGAACTGCTTCCAAGACCAAAGAGCAAGACAAAAGCCACCTGTTAATTACAGAAGGAAGCTCACATCCAGCCCAGGTTTAAAAAATGAAGACAATTTTGAAAGACAAATACATCAGTTCCTCAGAGCTCACCCCTCATCCTTCATCTTCTAGTAGACATGGTAACAATGTATGACCCTCGGTTCTGCTTCCGTGCTGGAGACCGAGGTCCTGAAAATGGCCCAAAGTGCAAAGCAAACACATGTCCCCACAGGCGCGCCTGTGCAGGGCCACCGTTACCTCGATCTGCGCCGTGTGGTTCGCGTAATGCTTCAGGGCTTCGTCACCGTCGTCTGGATCGGATCCTGGTTTGAGCATCTGCTGTAACAGTTTGTTGTGACGGGCCAACTAGAGGGATGAAGAAGGGGGGAAAAAGGTTTTAGGTCCTTTTTAACTGTCCACTGGTGCGCATGACTTCACAGTTCTGGGGTGAAGGTTGATTCATGACATTAGAGGAAGACATGTCTGTCTGAAAAGCAGAGGTAGGAAAGTCACAGGATAAGCTACTGTGACTACATCAATCTTCCATGCTGATTTGGCAATATATGTGCCCACAGCGCGAGAAACTGTCTCGCCCAGAGTAGGTGCTCGATTAGTATTTGGTGATTAAATGTACTGGGTTGTTGGAAAAATCATGACACATTTTGGCATAGAAAACATAGAAAAAAACATGTCATGGCTTTTCTGACAACCGAATATATCCTCAATAAATATGTAATTGTGTCAGGAAGAAAAGCCCATGGTGAGAGGTAACTGATAACCCCTATAAGAGATTTAAACTACACGCACCTATGAAACAACTTTTTTTTAAAAGATTTATTTATTTATGCATACAAGAACTGGGTGTAGGCTAGAGGTGCAGGGGTAAGAGGATTCACCAGAGACAGAGTGGGGAGAAGAACAGGTGGATCAACTGAAATACACTGCTGAGGGGAGCAGTGGATGAGGCAGGAGAGGTTTGCTGCACCATGTGGGAATCTCCCTGGCCAGGGATCAAAGTAGTGCTGCAGTGGCTACCTATAGCTTCACAATGCTGAGACTGAACCCCCGCACCACCAGGGAGGCCCCCTATGAAACACCTTGAGCAGCAGTGCGATAGCCCAGTGGGAAGCAGGACCAGTACACACAGAGGCTCCCTACGCCCACGATAGCGGGATCCGTATTTCAGAAGCTCCTCTAACCACACTGAATCAAAGGTTTACATGAGCCACCACTTGTAATACATCTTATTCTAATGCACGTTCAGAATATGTCTATGTGGGGCTTTGCGGGTACAGACCTCTTAATGGAACAGACACTGGGCAAAACGTTCACCATCGATTATCTTAAACTGCTGATGGCGCAAGTCACCTTGCTCTCTCATCTGAATGTCTCCAGCCCGTGCTGGCCATTTCTATCACTACTAGGGAACTGAGGCACTTTGCTGTCACACGTCACTCTTAGGGTTTTCTTGAACAATTCCTGAGGCTTTGTGATGTCTTTAACCTTAAACATTTTTCACATATGCCTCCAGTTCCCTGAAGGCTTTAGGAACACAGAATCTGCCACAGAATTCTTTTCTTCTGTGCCATGCCAGGCACTATCCTAGACACTTAGGCACGTGATCGCATTTGATCCTACTAAGAAATCCTGGTCTGGGCACTATTATTATTTCTGTTTTCCAGACAGGAACACTGAGACACAGAGCATGAAAGGGCTTGTCCGTGATACAGCTGAAAAAGGACAGCTCCAGCACTGAACTTGAAGCAGTTTGGTTCAGGGTCAGTATCCTCACCAACATTACAGAGCAATAAACAAGTCCTTGTATTATTCATGAGCTGCGACTACAAATTGTAAGTATAAAAAGGGAGATAAATTTTAAATGGTAATCCAAACCCGATAAAATCAAATAAGCATTCTCTTGTAAGTGATAATTTGGTAAGTTAAATATTTATTCCATTGATGTTGCTCCAGAGCAAATCACTTTTGAAACTATCCTTTTAGAATTGATTTTCGGGCGTACATATAAATCACTGAAGGAAAACCTGCCTCTTTTCCATTTCCATTTTATTTTTGACTTCCATGTGAATTATACAGATTTTTATTATAAACCGGCATCATGAAACTTGTTGTGACTTGCAGGTGTTGCTAAAAATCTAAATGACTTTCAAAGGATAAAATTACTGTGATATGTAGACCCCTCAGCCTGTGTCATCAGAAGTGGCCAGTTCCTGAAGCTAAAACTCAAGTTTCCAGGGTGGGTCTGGAGTCATGAGAGAAAAAGAGCGGTTAGGCGTGACTCCCAACTCACTGACCTGGGTTTCTGAAAGTTGGGGTGCCATTTACCGAAGAAAAATACTGGAGAAACAGATGGAGGAGGAGAGAATCGGGACTTTGATTCTGGACGTGTGAGGCTTTAGATGCCATCCAGCAGAGGACAACTACGAGGCCGCTGGACACCACTGTCAGGAGCTGTGGGTAGTGGGCAGGGCTGGAGCTGTCCAGATAGTGCTCTCAGAAAATGTCTAACATCTAAAATCAGGAGTTTTAATCAGCTCACCAAAAAGAGAGCTTAGACAAAGATCTAGGAAGCTCCAAGAGAGGTTCAGAGGACCAAAGCCATCAACAAGGATGGAGAGGTGGGCCAGTGAGGCAGACATGAAGCCATGGAAATCCATGACCTGGTGGCCCAAAGGCCAAAGGACTTCAAGATGGAGGGAGAGGTCACTGGGGCCAAATGTCACTGATGGCTGAACGACGCGAGGCCTGGTTCCAGCGACTTGAAGTCACTGGTAACACTGACAGCAGCAGTTTCAGGCAGTGGTGGACACCGAAGTCTACATGCAGGCATTTAAACAAGAATGTGAGAAGGGGAAGTAAGAACCAGGGCCCAGGCAACTCTTGCAGAACATTCCTAAGGGGGAGTCAAGGAAGAGGACAGAGGCTCAAGGCAGGGACAGGGCGAAGGAGGGTACTATGTTTTTCCAGACAGATGGGACATCTGCCAGACAAGTCTTGACAAGCTAGTACATAAGTGGGAGGGCCTGCTGTGGAAAGGAAAAAATTCACCTGCAGTGGCAGCAGAGGAGATGAGGATGAACTTATTACGAGGGTGGGAAGGTGGTTTTCTGGTTATTTTCATTGTCTCAATGGAGTAGAAAGTTGAAAATGAGGATGAGAAAGAGGTGCTGGAATTTGGGGAAGAGAAGATATGAAAGTCAGCCAGGGAAAGTACAAGCAGTGAACCTCTGCTTAATTAATAAATTAAAGGAAATTAACAGAGAATTAGAGAAAATAGATTAGGGAATGCTGAGAGAGGCTCAGAAGACCAAAGGTATCAGTAAAGAAGATGGAGAACGTGGGCCATGGAAGCCAGGAAAATTGGGAGACCCAGAGGTCCAGTGACCGAAGGACTTCAAGATGGAGGGAGAGGTCATCAGGCCAAACGTTACCGATGGTCAACGGGACAACTGGCTGAACTTCTGCAACTGCCTTTCTACTGGTCTCCCTGTTCCACCTTGTCCTCCAGTCTGTATCCTTCTCATCAGACCTCCTTTCTGCTTAAAACCTTCTGATGCTCCCCATGCACTTAGAATTATAGCGCCTTCCTCACACAGCCAAAAGGGACTATCGAATGTGCCCCCTTCCTGTCTGAACTCCCTCCTGCACCTCCCCCTGCCGACTCAGACCTGGCACACCTGGGCCCCTGACTGTGCGGTCAACCCAAGGAGTGCGTGTGCATCTCAGGGTGCTGTTCTCTCTGGGTTCTCTTTCTCCAGATACCCATAGGGCTGGCCACCACCTACCTTAGGGCTCCTTTCATGTGCTGTCTTGTCAATACCCACGCTTTAGCAGGTCATCTCACCTACCTCTACCACACATCACACCCCATCTCCTGCTCCACTTTTCTCCACAGCACATACAGTCATCTGACAGCCTGTTTTTCAATTGCTCTACTTATTAGCTATCTCTCCCTTTAAGAAGATAGGACACATATTTTCTTTGAGCTTGTTTACTGCTGTATTTCCAAGGCTTAGAACAGTGTGTCTGGCACACAGTAGATGCTCAGTACATATTTGCTTAATTAATTACATGCAAATAGAATGTAAATCTTTAAATGTGAGAAGAATTTCCCAAGGTGAGACTTAAATTTAAAAAATTTCCTATAAGGGTCTCCCTGGTGGCTTAGGGGTTAAAGTCTCAGCACTATCAAGCTTGCACCAGCCACTGCAGCATGAGTTCGATCCTCACCCAGGGAGCTGACCCACATGGTGCAGCAGACCTCTCCTGTCTCTCCTGTTGCTCCCCTCAGCAGTGTATTTCAGTAGATCTGCCTGTTCTGCTCCCCACTCTGTCTCTGGTGAATCCTCTCACCCCCTGCACCTCTGGCCTATACCCCAGTTCATAAATAAACAAATCTTTAAAAAAAGGGCTCTTTAAAAAAATCAAAACACTCCTATCAAATTATTTATTAAAAACTCTTCTTTATAGTCATCTTAAAATGTCAAAATTACTGTAATTATTTGAAGGAAACAGTAACATTATTTTGTGTGATATATATATAATAGCATAAATCTATGCAAATCATTGTCACTTAGCACATTCTGCTTAAGCGAGACATATTAGGACCTCTCTTTCCTGTAGTCTTAGTGAGATGGTTCTACATTTGCTTTGTTTTATTGGAAATAATAAGTACTTAATAATAAAATGCCTGCCATATCCTCAGAGCCAAGAACAAAACAGACACAAATATTGGTTGAATCACTGGTGAAATGGGTTAATTAATAGTATTCACTGTGTATTTAAGTGGGCAAGGACTCATAAGTCAGCAAATTATCTGCTTCCTCTGGGAAGAAAGAAAGGCTAAAAAATCTGATTAGACATCAGATGATCACAGGACTCCAAATGTTTGCAGAAATAATTTTAATATGTTTTCCATGTTTCAGAGTTGTTCATGTATTGCCTCCCATATGCTAGATTGTGAGCTACTTTAAGAGCACAGGACTTGGCAAATGTTGAGTTGAGTCCTGTGAAGCAAGAGTCACCATTGTAAAGACAAATTATAAAAGAAATAAAGAATATCTCAGTGTGAAATGTGTGAATATGACTGATATCAACATCAAGCTCTCTTGCTCCAAATTTACAGTTTACTAAAAGCACAGTACAAAGCCTTAGACACCAATTACCAGACAGCTAGTTTGATTTTTTAATATTTAGCCTTCTGTGTCTATGCAACTCAATTAAAACCATTATATGGAATGGCCATGTTGCCAACCACTGCCATCCGGTCTTCTCTTAGAGATGGGCTCCTTGGCTGCTGTCCCCTGCCAAGTACCCTTTCATGTGGCATAAAGAAAAACAAGAGTTCAATGAAGCAACAGCACCATTTAGTACAATGTGCTTTGGAAACAAAGGTACAGGCACTCAGGAAGTTTCTAGGCAGGTACAGATGGAGAGCTGTCACAGTAAGCAATTTCATTCCAATCCCAACTAAAATGTGAAAACAACTAATGAAGACACTCAAGGACAGCCATCTTCTGATACCCAACTTTACCTGACAAAGGTTCTTATAATTTGTCACAATCAAACTAGAGATTTGCTCAAATCACAACATAGAGTGTAAAACCAACCAACAATAAATGGTGACAACAGAAGCCTGAGAATGTATAACGTCCCAAAAGCTGAAAGGGGATAAAGCGCAGGTGGAAACTCTCTCTGTCCTGGAAACACTAGTAATTCACAACAGCTTTTATTAGGCAAATAGTAGGGGATGTTTAAATACAGTGTGGGTATGGACATAGTGTCTCCGCCTCTCACACCTCCTTAGCAAATGATGCCCCCAAAATCTTTTCACCAGTAGAGAATCTTATTAACTCATGATTACAAACAGAAAAATTAGCCCTGAGATAATTAAGTTTTACTACAAAATACAATGTGACACATGGGGCTGAGATAGGCTGTATTAGTGAGGAAGGGATCAAAAGCACTGGTAGACAGTTTGCCTTCTAAAAGAATCCACATCCCAGGGCTTCCCTGGTGGCAAAATGGCCGGGTGGCACAACTGGTGCTTAGCACTGTGGAGCTGTTGGCAGCTACAGTGCAAGTTTGAAGCTTGGCAGGGGAGATTCCCACGTGGCGCAGCAGATCTCTCCTGCCTTGCCAGCTGCTCCCCTCAGCAGTGTACTTCAGCTGATCTGCCTGTTCTGCTCCTCATTCTGTCTATGGTGAACCCTCTCACCACCCCACACCTCTGGCCTGCACCCCAGCTTGTATGCATAAATAAATAAATCTTAAAACAACAAAAGAATCCACACCCCTTCCTGGGGGAAGACTGCCAAGAAGGACAAGAGGTTGAAAAGGAAAAGGGGAAATTATGCCCCTTGTTACTTTCAGACATATCTGTAATGTAGCTAAACACATATTCAACACTACGTAGGAATAAAGACAGGCCTATGACAATATACACACCATATGCACACACTCACCAGTACAAAAAACACACAGAAACACATCTAACCCACAACAGGGTCTTTAACTGACATTGTGCAATTTTTTAAATCTAAGATTGGGGAGCAAAGGAGACAGACTCAGCCTTCTCATTTTTAGTAATATCCCCTATTAAACGCTCTCACATTTATTTTCTTATCATTAGGGTTTTAATGTTCACTTCAGTTTGGGTCCCAGTAAGAATGGAGTAAGAAAATCACGCAATTGCACTTGATCTTCAACAGTAATTATTCGTGGGTACTTCTCATTGGTGAATTTTTTCATGTGAGTTCCACTTTTATTAATTAGTAAAACTGACACAGCAACTGCCTTCGGGAAGAAAAGACACCGAGCTGGAGCCTGAAGTCTGAATAATTGCCTTATATGTTTACGTCAATCATTGTGCAGTGCACTTAGACCAAACATTCTGTCTGTTTGAAGCAGAGAGATATCAGCAGAAGAGGGTATAACAATAAGGCTCACTTATTCTAACAGGCGTAAAACACACAAGCTCTCCATTTCAAAACTTCGCTTATACTCTGATTTTGTGATCTTGTTATGTACAAAGCACAAAACTATTGTGGAGTGATAAAGTAAGTAAGAAGGGGAGATGGGTAAGAAGGAAAGAAACAAATGTTAAAACAAAAATGAACTTTTTTTTTTTTGAAGATTTATATATGCATACAAGCTGGGGTACAGGCCAGAGGCGTGGGGCGGCGAGAGGGTTCACCAGAGATAGAGTGGGGAGCAGAACAGGCAGATGGACGGAAATACACTGCTGAGGGGGGCAGTAGACAAGGCAAGAGAGGTCTGCCATGCCATGTGGGAATCTCCCTGGCTGGGCATTGAACTTGCGTCGCTGCTGCTGACAGTTCCACAGCGCGTGCAGCGCTTAACTGCTGCACCATCAGGGCGGCCCCCCAAAATGAACTTTTCAACTAAATCAGCGGCAATGGTCAGCAGAAGGGAAAGGGCTGGGTAAATCAGGTAAAAGAGGCTGACGCGTGGGGAAGGAGGGAACTGGGCTCCCAATGGCAGTTAATGTAGTTTATACAGATACTGATTTACTTCAAATATTATAAGAAAAAGAACTACTTCTACATGTTCAGTGCAGTTATCCACGACATAGGAGCACTGAAAAAAAAAAAAACCAAAAAACAAAAAACAAACAACAACAACAAAAAAAAAACAAGGACAACTGATGTCCAGGAAGCCCCCAAATAATGCCCACCTGGAGGTTTTTGTTTTTGTTCTGGGGAACTGAATTCTTCAGGGCCCATTTCTTTCTGATATAAATAAAGACAAGCCTGAAACCTCTAGATCTCACTGTTCCCATAAAGGAGTAATGTCTTCAGAGCCAGAGAGAAGATGGGAGGATATTACTTCAGCGACTTCTTCCAGCATCTAAAACCAATTTGCTGGTCATTCCCAGGTGCCCTCCCTAGTGATTTTCCAAATGTGGTCTGGGAACATCAATAGAATGAAAGGAACCTTCTCTATAATATTCAGATAATGATGTGTGTGTGTGAAGCATTATTTATTTGATTTCAGTGTGTGTCCTTCACGCAGAATGTAAGTCTCAGGAAGACAGGCGTTTTGTTTTGCTCACTGCTGCGCCCCATGTGCTCAGACAGCATTCAGCACAGAACAGTCCTGAATAAATACTTATGGGATGGAGGGAGAGAGGGAGGAAGATGGAGGGGAGGAGAGGGAGGGACAGAAGGAAGGAGGAAGAGGGAGGGAGAGAGGGAAAGAGGCAATGAGGGAGGGAGGGGGAGAGGGGGAGGGAGAAAATGAGGGAGGGAGGTAAGGAGAGAGGGGTGGCAGGCAGGTATACAGAGTGCTTTGGTTTGTTCAGTCTTTAATGGGACATGTGTCTAATTTTCCCAAAGAGGTTGATTTTTACAAAATGTGAATGATGTTTTAAGACCTGTTTCTGGAGTAAAGCAATTAGGCATTTACTTGTAAGAGTAAAGACAAAGGAATACTAGCCTTGCTTATCTTTTCATTAGCATTCTGGTTCTTTTCATTTCCAGTGACTTTTTTTCCCCAAGGCAAGCACCAAGGTGAAGAAAGTCTTTCATTCTTTTTTTGGCACTACTGCCCATCTGAGGAAACACGGAGGTGCCCGGGAGACTGCACTGTGCTGCGCTGGGCAGGCTTGCTCACAGGAGGGACTGTCTCTGCATCGCCACCGACCTTTCATGGAACATGGACAACACTTGACCTTTTTCTAATTTACCTAGCTGTGAAATAACAGTAGTATCCACAGTACTATTGATACATCCACGCGAATTACTGAGGATCTGTGCTCCGAGTTTGCCTATGCTCCTGAAGGACCCCAGGTTAACGAGGAACACAGGACCCTTTTCCACACTCCTCTACCTCACACCTACTCTAAGAATGAATTTCTTGTTGCTCATTGTCTTAACAAAGCTGCTTTAAAGAGGGTTTACTAAAGGCTTGTTATGATAATGGTGAGCTCCACACCCTGGTCACACTGTGTGCCCAGGAATCCACTCTGAGGAGTACAAACCCACCAGATGGAAACTCACAGGTGGAAGGTGGGGAGTTGAGAAGAAACACTAGGAAAAATTTTTCAGGAACTTGAAGCTCAACTGCTTGAAATACTTTCAACCTCGGGTTTCTGCAGCCTTCTATTTAGGAGTCACTCAGACTGAGAAATCTCATGCTAGCTGGTCTCTCTGTTTAACTGTCTAACCAACAGCTGCCTTCCAAAGGTCAGCTTTTGTTAGACAAGAGAGGTTCTCACAGAGACAGAATCATTGCTCAAGTGAACGCCTGCATTTCAAAGGCAAAGCTAATAAAGGAGGAAATGAGGTGCAAGGTGGATTTCAGCTCTAAGGAAGGATTTAGATCCCTGGAATCAAACTGAAAAGAGATAACAAAAATTGCGAACAGATCTGTTTTGTTACTTGTTCATTTCGTGACACCCTACACCCTGTTAAGTGTTACCTAGTCATTCAGAAGTTAAATTACCCTGGTTGCTAATGAAAAGACAAAGGAGGGGGGTATGAGGAAGAGAAAGAAAGACAGAAACGAAAATTTAGAGACAGACTAATTTAGAAAAACTTGTTCTCCATTCTCAAGAGATGGGTAAGTGGTAAAGAAGACTTTAAAAGGCACAGATGCTGAACACAAACATAGGAACTACAAAGCCCATGCCTGTACTCTGACTTTCTTTGGCATGATGAGGCAGTGAATTATCCAGGGACGAAACCACATTGTTAGATGCATAAGCACAGCACCTGAAATGTTAACACGACAAAGATTCACTTACCCCAATCGAAAACAAACACAATTCTCCTTAGAACTTAGGCAGCCATGAGCTGAGTGCAAAGATTAGTTATGCATCGTGTTCATTCTAAAATGTTAGTGAGCCTCGGGTGTGCTCCCTCATTCTCTGGGCACTGGACTTATAATGATGAACAAAACTGACAACCTCATGCCCTTCCAGAGCTGATACTCTGCTAGAGGCGGAGACATAAACAAACAAATATTCAATAGATGTTCTGTCTGATGGGAAAATGTGAGGAGCACAAAGCAGAGGATGAGAGTAATGAGCTCCTGGGGGTGGGCGCTGCCATTTACAATCAAGGGGTCAGAGACCTCTGTGCTTATGGAACGAGGTGGTCCCCAGGAAAAGGGGGGGTTCCAGGTTCCCCGCACTGCCCAGGCAAGGGTAGAGCTGAGCAGGGAAAAGAGAAGCTGGAGAGAAGCCTGAATGAGGAGGAAGCAACAAAAATGTGGAGCAAGAAGGAGACCTGGAGGAGGCACGTGGGGCAGAGGGACATGTGGAGAAGCTGCACTTGCTTCTTGGTCCTGGACTAGTTGAAGCAGATGTGGGTGAGAGACCCGGGAGGAGGTTAACAATGGCAGCTTTTATATTGATTTTGACTTTGCTCTTTTCTTCCAGATTCGTTTGGCTATTTCTGACCCTTTTCTATGGGTCACCACCAGGAGGTGCCTTAGACTTGTGGCAGCTTTCAGGCCTCAGTGGCCCTGCTTTGCGCCAATCCTGTTTGACTGGGCATTTACCCATGAGAGGATGGGTAACTTTGAGTGCTTGATGTGGAAATCATTTTCTGTACACTAATTGTATTAAATTTCCTTTCCATTAAAGGTCTTATGTGCTAGAGTATGTTTTGTCTTGATGAGGCAAATGGTAGGAACTCATTAGAGTGAGCAGGTTTGGAGTTTCTGGGGTGCCCCTCTCCTGTACTGTAACACATAGTTTTTGATTTTTTAGAACTGCAAAAGAGGTGACTCCTAGACTTTGAGTGATGCTGAATTTGATAGCACTTCCAACTCAATGTGTCATCAAATCTGTAATTTCTTTCTCACATAATTATAAAAAGGTAATTATTTACATTTGTCAACTGTCTTTTCACACTTTTACTTTTTACATCTATGGAAACAACTATGGTTTAAAACAGTCTATAGGTTTCAGGCACACAGCACTATACCTCAGCATCTATGCAGGCTACATATGACCCCACACCTAGCTGAGTTTCCATTCACCACCAGACAACTGACCCCCTTTAATCAATGTCCCCACCTCCTTCCTCTCTCCCCTCAGTAACTGCCATTTTGTTCCTACAATCTAAGTTTGTTATTGTTTGATTGTTCATTTGCTTTATCTTCCAATGACTGAAATCATACCATATTCCCCTTTCTCTGACTTATGTCACTATAATAATATCCTCCAGGTCCACCCATCATGTAACAATGGGAAATCTCACCAAATACACACACACAAAAAACCCCCAAAACCAAACAACTCTAATTTAACACTTCTCCAAAGAATAGATGCAGAGAGCCAATAGGCACATGAAAAGATGTGAATCGTCACTAATCACTGGGGAAATGCAAATAAAAACTACAATGAAATATCCTCTCACACCTGTAAGGATGGTTTATACCAAAAAGACAAGAAACCAGTGTTAGTGAGGGTGTGAGGAAAAGTGAACACGTATATTCTCTTGGTGAGAATGTAAACTGGTACAGCCCTTGTGAGGAAGAGTAAGGAGACTCACCCAAAATTAAGAATAAAAATATCATATAATCCCCAATTTCACTTTGGGGTATTTATTCAAATACTATGAAAATACTGAATCAAAGAGATATATGTACCCCCGTGTTTGCTACATCACTACTTTTTAATAACCAACATTTGGAAACAACCTAAGTGCCCATGGGTAGATGAGTGGATATAGAAATTGTGGTGTATATACACAATGGAATACTACTAAGCTATCAAAAATAAAAGACGGGCTATTGTAACAGCTACATAAAAGGCTGAAGAAACAGCAAATTCAATGACAGAAAACAAGATTACGTTTATTAATTTCAATGCACAGCCATGAGAGCCTGTGGCTTGAGCAAGTAAAGAGTCAAGGAGACAGGTGACCAGAGAGGGAGAAAAAGGGGGCAGAAGGGCGAGGTCATGTTGGAGGCACCTGAACACCAAGCTCTCAGAGAAAAGCCAAAATCCTCAGAAAACTCTGATGCCCTCCTGATCTGACCCTGCCTCAGTGCTGGCCTTCTCTTCCTGCTGGGTCCTTTGGGACCTTACCTGCTTTCTGGGGCAGAGAGACAGGTTGCTTTCACTCATTCATTCTAAGGTGAGCTGTATTTTACAACCTTAAGTCCCTGTTAATTAGTAGCAGAGAATGAAAGCTTTAATTTTTGAGAACAGGAGATAACAGAAATGAAAATGAAGTGGTAATCGGATCAGCTTGAGTCCAGGAAGATGGAAGAGGGAAGGGAAGGAAACGAGAAGAGGCACTATCTGGTCAGGTGGCCGGGCTCTCAGACAATTCAGGAAGGAAGAAGCCAAGTTGGGCAGAAGTCTAGAGTGGCCTCCTCCAATTGTGGTCTGTGGACAAGTGGAGCAGAAAGACCAGCGTGAATGGCAAGCTGTGATTTGGGGCCGTGGCCCAGACCCCTCCAACCCAAGGCCCTGGGCATGGGGTCCGGGAATGGAATGCAAAAGACCATGTGAGAACCAGTGATCTGAACCCCAACATCAATGCAACCTTTTCCCAACTGTGACTTCAGTTTGCCCTCTAACCTAGCCCTCTAGTTCTGTCTCTTCATGTTCTCCCTTTCACTTCTATTCAACTAAACTCATTCCCACTCACTCCATTTCGTACTTGATCCATTCACACCATCGATGTAACGAGTGAGCACATGCCTGACCGTCCAGCCCATCCCACTTATGACCAGATCGCCAGTGTAGACTGAACACTGAAGTCAGAATCACAGCAGTGCATAGACAGATGCTTCAGGCTGCTCTCTTGGCTCCAGTCAGAAACTCTTAAGAAAATGTCTGTTGGTGTGTTGCACTCAAATACAAAGTAGACTAAATATTGCAATTAGAGACATGAAAATTATTTAAAAATAAATGACCTATTCATGCTTACTCATAAGGAGATTTTACATGCAGGGCAAAACAAATTTCCTGACTGTGAAGATATAAAAATCACTTAGAACAGAGTTTGGCCGACTATGGTTTTGGGGCCACCTGCTTTCTAAATGCAGTTTCATCTCAACAACGCCACACTCAATCCTCTGAGCTACTTCTCACACTGAAATGGCAATGCTGAGTATCTGCAACAAACAGCATAATCTGAAAAGTCTAAGATATTTATTGTGTGGCAATTTATGAAAAGTTTGTAAACCCCTTATGGAAATAACACAAACTGGCAAATAGCTTAGCAGACAAAATGCTGAGCTAGATACAGAGACACACAGGCAGGAAGACAGATTTCTGGAAGATATCTTTTGAACCAACTAATTTTAGATGCCTAAAATTGATTTATTTCATTGATAGTGGGAATCCCAAGAAGGGACTTTCTAGAACTTTCCTCTACTATCTAATTTCACATGGTCACCTGGTTGTGACACAGAAAGAGGACTTCATGGTATGGCTGAGGATGATTTTCCTTTCTGAAATATGACTTTTTAGTCCAACAGTTTATCTTCCAGCATTATCTTGTCACAAAGTTCTATCGTTTTTCTGTGCCTCTCAAGTAATTCTGAAAGTCAAGTGCATCAACAGTCACAAAACTTGAAGGCTGAGCAGTCCGTCACATGACTAGTAAGATTCATATACCTCCAAGATAATCTCAACAATTAACTCAGAAAAAAATATTTTCATACATCACCTTCACATCCTACTTCTGAGTCTAATGACTAAAAAAGTATTAGTGGATCCCTCTGGCCTGCTACCCCATCTCGTCCTATCTCACACGTCTACAATGTGTCTGCAGGATAAAGTTATATAGTTAACCTCTCTTCACTGATGTTTGAACAGGAAAAACAAGTTAATCAAAAAACATAGGCAGATACGTGCACAAACATATATCTAGAAAATTAATGCTCTGATGTAGTATTCTTATAGCTTCTTATAGCTATATACGTTGTTACTATTATATTGGCTTGTATATCTAATGCCAATGGTATTTCATGGATTTGTTAACAATTGGTTTATCTTTAAAAACTTGTATAATGATGTCAGGGTATAAATTAATGCATGGTCAAAAGTACAATCATTACATGAGCTTTTAAAGACTGGTAATAATGCTTTGAGTCAGTGGTTATCTACTAAAGGAGACTTCTGTGCTATTTTGTTTCTGTGTCTGGCATTTTACCAAATCACTGTCTCATTAATTGGATGACACCAATAAGAATGAAGTACTCTAAGCAAAAGTTCCGTAGATATGTATACTCTGTCACATTTCAAAATATATTTCTATCAGATTATATATCTGATAGAAAGACAATAGATATGTGATAGAAAGACATGCCTCTCCATGGCTCCCCATATCTGCACCACACCAGGATCCACATAACGCCCAGAACACCGGCCTCCATGCATGCGTGTGTCACGGCGAGAGCACCTCCAGCTCTGCTCTCCTTGCCCTCTGGGAGATGCCCCTGTTCCCTCTGCTCTAGGGACAGAGCAGAGAGGTCTCAATGGCAGTCCCTCCACCACGCCCTCTCCAGTGACTGCAGCCAATACACGCCTGCGATCTTCCTAGTAGTCCACAGCACTTACTGCTTACAGTACTCACTCCTTCACTCACTCACTGGCTCAGCAGAGATCCACGTATCCAAACACAGTGCATGCACTGAGCAAAATACATGTGAACAACTTAACTGCTGCCTTTATCCAAGCTGGAGTCTCGTGGAGGAGACAAACCAGGAAACGGGCCACAAGAACTCAGTACCATGTGCTCTGTGATCAGAGCAAGCAGTGTGGATGGGACCCAGGGGAGGCGGCAAGCCAGCCCAGCTGAGAGCAAGGACACAGAGCTCAGGGCCTGAAGCTGGAGTGTCTGGGTTTGGAGCTTAGTTGGGGAGATCTTGGAAGAGACAAAAGTACTGTTCTGAATATATAAAGTGTGAGAGACCTAAAAAGATATTCCGATTCCGATCTCCCACAAGGTTTGGAGGGGCACCAGTCTGGTGCTCAGAAGACAGGCCCACCCTGAAGATAAAACCCTGGAGTTCTGGGCCTCCCTGGTGGTGCAACGGGTTTAGTGCGGCACTATGAAGCTATCGGCAGCCACTACAGCACAAGTTCGATACCTGGCCAGGGAGCTTCCCACATGGCACAGCAGACCGCTCCTGCCTCACCAGCTGCTCCCCCCAGCAGATAATTTCAGTAGATCCGCCATTCTGCTCCCCACTCTGTCTCTGGTGAATGCTCTCACCACCCCACACCTCTGGCTTACACCCCAGCTTGTATGCATAAATAAATAAATCTTTAAAACAAAGCAAACAAACAAAACTCTGGGAGTTCTCCTAGAGGAGCTGGTGTTGGAAGTCAGGGGGCTGTAGCTGCAGGGACATCCAGGGAGTGGATGTCAACTGGGGCCGCCGACCAGGCGCTGCTGACAGACGCAGGAGGGAGGAACAGAAACCAATGAAGCAAAGTGGAAAGAAGGGACCAGTAAGGAAGCAGAAAGACCAGGCAAGAGTGCTGGTGAAAGCAAAGTGAAGGAACCATTCAGAGGTGAGCGCGGCCAGCTGAGTCACATGTGACCGAGGGGTGCATGAGGACGGGGAGCGGACACACTGTGAAGCTGACCTCGGAGGTGCTGGCTGCTCACCCTGCCCAGGGCTGTTATGGGGGTGCAGCGAGGAAGAGGGCCTAGCAGGGAGAGGAAATGGAGACAGCAATTGTCTTCAGCTTTTGAGCAGTTTTGCTAGAAAAGGAATAGTCACAGGTCTGCGGGCTGGGATGCCAGGTGCACACGCTGCTGAGCGACGAGCGTGATGTGGGCACCTCAGACACTGCGGGCTCTCCCCCTCTGTCTCTACGATACACACAGGGGCCCATGCACACTCCAACCTGAGGTGCCAGCACCCCAGATACATGTCCTTCAGGAGATCGCCACGTATGACGGCCTTTATGTCTCCTTTTAATAAACGGTGAATTCCACGAGGGTAGAAACAGTCTCATTTCCACACCCCATGAACTCCTGTAGGAGGCACGGTTGCAGTCTTAGAAAACCTGCCCCAGGGGAACAAACAGTGTGAACTCAAAGAGGGAGACACCCCACAAGAAAGCATGTAATGGGCTATAACCGGAGGCTGGTGATAGTAGGTGATCAATAAATATGCACTGAATTAAGAATGAACTCAGCTGGCAACAGGCAGTCTCAGCATTTACAGCTCTCTTCCCATGCAGCAGGCTCTGTGCAGGAGCTGGATGCTCACGCAGGAACGTCTGGGTGGGGAGGAAGCTGTCAACCTTTACAGTGAGCTTTTTATTGAAAATCTGTTTACCGCCTCTTACTACAGAGAACACATGGCAATAGGATACAGTTATGTTTTTAACAGTCTGGTGAGGAAGGTGTTCTAACCTAAACCTCTTATCAGACCACTCACAGTTAATATTTTTTTTAAGATTATTTATGCATATAAGAACTGGAGTGTAGGCCAGAGGTGTGGGGTGGTGAGAGGATTCACCAGAGACAGAGCGGGAAGCAGAACAGGAAGACTGACCGAAATACACTGCTGGGGAGAGCAGCAGGCCAGACAGGAGAGGTCTGCTGCACCATGTGGGTCAGCTCCCTGGCCGGGAATCAAACTCATGCCATAGTGGCTGGCGAACCTTTGATAGTGTTGTGTCTTTAACCCCTGCACCACCAGGTAGGGCTCCTTTAATAAATTTCTGTTAAGTACTTAAGTACAAGGAAATTTTGACTTCATTAATAACCAGTGTGGGGCTTTTTGTGCACTATAAATCAATCTTGTTTTTTTTTTTTGCATTGGTCGCAGAGAAACAGAATAATTAGTGCTTAAAGTAATGTTATCTAATCATGTATTTTATTACCTCAACCTGCTCTGTGATAGCAACAGAGAAAAACAACTTTCAGTGGAGGTGGAAAATAGCTGATCTTCACTTAATCTCTTTTAGAAAAGAAAACCTGCAATGATGTTAAGTTTTCAGGCAAAGTTCCTTTTTTGCTTGTATTTTTATTGCGAAAGCTAACACAGACTTTTCACACAGATAGGCCATTAGGGTAAGTCTATTTTCTGTGACTTAATAAGATAATCTCTTACTATTAAAAAAAGTTCTTTCAACTAAATTTTTCCAACACACTGAAAAGTTCCTGTATTTTCAAAGTCCCCCTAGGAAGTGACCTGACATACCTGTTCTTACAATGACTGATGCATTGTACATACTTCAAGTTTATTTATATTCACACTTGATTATAACAAGTGTTGGTCATCATTTATCTCCAGGGATTTAGAAAAGAGCTATGTGCATTTTTCAAATATGGTGAAACCAGTGAAAACAGTGTCCACTGTGCTGTCCCATGCCGTTGTATGAGTTCAGGAAGAAGCTGATCATTCATGAACAGTACCAGAATTAACTGAATTACCCATTATCTTTCACTCTTGGTTACCAAGAAGCTCGGAGCTACATGAATAACCAGTTAGAAGCCAAGATTCTTTTAGCCTTCTTAGATTCCTTTGTAAAGTCTAATCATACAAATACATTACTTATTCAAGGTCAAATGACTTCCACAGTTAGGTAAGGTATAAACATCTGCATCTACATCTAATTGCTATTTAGTTTTCCTAGGAGCATTATTTAAAACAGAATTTAATCCAGTAAGAGTCCTCATGGTTTAACTACTCTCTAGTGCCCAGAAAGGTTCCTGAGAGTTTGCTCTACAGACACAGCTCATGGATGTACATGAGAAAACTGAAGTCAGGGAAACATCAAGAAATTGAAGTCGAAGTGACATCATCAGCTAATGGAGAAACCACTGGATGCAGAGGTGAATAATGTCTGAGCTGTTTTGATAATATTCCAGCCAACATATTACGGAGTTACAAGTGTGTCTATGAGCTGAGAAACCCAGCTGTGTTTTCTACTTCCTGTAAGACAAGCAATAATAAAGATGAAGTAATTGTAAGTTAGTTAAAACCCTTCAAAGATATTAAAGATGGAAGTTATGCATCCAATTACAAACCCATCCTTCTGTTTCTACAAATAAAGTAAATGAAGCAAGGCTGATTACTACCCATTAGCATAAGAAAATGGAAGTTGCAGAGGTGAAGCAGCCAGTCTCTAAGGAAAACATTTTAAGTAGTCTGAGTAATGTATACATTTCATAGGACTTCAGAATAAACTAACTTCAATTAAAATGGAGCTATTTAGACTAATGTATATGCAGAGCCCTGAAAATGAATATAGCTCAAGCAATGGCAGTTATGAGATAGCATTTTTAAGGGAAAAAAATGAATCAGTGGGAATCATCTGGGCGTCCAGCAAATTCTTTCAGCATGACTTAAAGAGTCCCAGTCCTTGAAACAAGGTAACACTCCTCACCATCCTCTCTTTGGAAGGGGAGAAAAGAGATACTGGCTTTGGCTGGGGACAAGGTAAAACCCCCAGCGTATAAAATATGTTAGGAAATAATATGTATTTTCCAACTTGGAAAGAAATAGATAGAGCAGGCCTGTCTGATATCGCCAGCTCTCCCAGCAGACTTTGAATTCAAAGGACACAGTGGAAGTTGGAGCAGACATGAGGAGGATCCAGAGACATGGAGAAGGCCTCCCACATCCCTGGAATTCAGATTGATGCTCTAATAATTGTGTCACTCAGAAACAAACATATCTAGCAAACATAGAATGTTAAGCAGAAAAAATAATCGTTTTCACTGAGCTTGGCAACATGAGCCTCACACCAAATGAAGAGTCCAATTTCAATCCATTTGCTGGACTGCAATTTTTATTCCACCAATTAGCCAGGAACTTGAGATGTCATATAAGTGGCAGTAATCCAAAGATTCTTTGCTGCTTGGTGACAGATATGGAGGTGCTTCCTAGAGGATTTAAGTCTATTTAACCTAAGTATTATTCCCATGGTGATTTTTTATGGCAGTTTTTTTTTTAATGAATTCAGACCTCACAGATACCCAGATATTGTGACTCTACTATTAGTTAAGTGGCCCAGACCAGTGTATATTAAATAAAGGACAACTCTAGGATGATATATAGCATAAGCTAGTTTGAAAGCATATTTGGTGAACATAACATATAAAGAATTCAAAAGAAAGAAAAGATCATTGTAGTTGGAATTTATCTAGGAAACTGAGTGAGAAGGTCTCAATTTGGATCGTAACAGAATAAAGGTAATACTAAAATAAGTTTTAAGGATGGGAGGAGATATTTTATTTTTTCAGAGGAGAGAGGGCATCATAAATAAAAATAAGAAAAAAGCTTGGCACAAGGGAAGAGAAGAGAGTATAGCTCCTATGCATCGGTCTACTGAAGTGATTGGCATAGAGACAGGTAGAAGATTCAGAGAAAGCTGAATGACAGCTTTGACTGCCAGAATGTAAATTATCAGTTCTGTAGGATTCTATTAAGCCTACACAGCACCTGTATTACATAAAAATATTTTCAGCACACATGCAATTTTGCAAGGAATCCTTCCCTCAAATTATTCTTGAGTATGTACTATATA
Organism: Scalopus aquaticus; assembly: GCA_004024925.1. NCBI lineage: Eukaryota > Metazoa > Chordata > Mammalia > Eulipotyphla > Talpidae > Scalopus > Scalopus aquaticus. The sequence goes on along the minus strand of PVIJ01000030.1, from coordinate 218,967 downwards.
CTAGGTGGTTCATTTGCCACAGAACAGAGGAAAAAAGAAGTTTCTGTGCACAGAGAATTTATATGCCAATGGAAAAAATTATCATTAACTTTGAGCATAATAATGAATAGGAATATATTTTTTTCTTTAATATTGTTTACCTTTATCTATTCAATTATTTTATTTTTTCTAATTTTCTTACATTGTTGTTCACTTTTGCATAATATTTGATTTCTTCCTCAGGTATAGTCTCTATAAATCTTCCACTACCACATCACCAGTGAATCATCACCACAGTCCCTTGTGCTCTTCCCTCCCCTGCTGTATGTCTCAGATCTATAACTTGCCTGCTACTATATCTTTTTTTCCCTTTGACCCTTTGTTCAGTTTCCATATATTCCATAAGTGAAACCTTCTGGTATTTGACTTTTTTGAACAGGAACATATTTGTATTCAGTATTTTAAATGATAATACTTAAGCTATAAAATTTCAAAGTTTTCAAGCAAATCAGGCACCAGTCATTCAATCATTCATTGTTCATTCATTCATGCAGCATTTGCCTGTAATCGGGGGCATCACAATCATCAAAGACGCTGACGTGATTCAAATTAGTATGACTCATTTCATATAAAGATGTATGTAGACACCACAGACAATTCTTACCAATACTGTAAGGCCCCTTTCTGTAAAATACTTAGGTGCTTCTTTGCAGAAATTGTTACCTCTGCCTGGATTTTTCTCTACCCTTCCCACCCCCCAAGATTCAGTTCAAATATCGCCTCTTCCACGAAGCCTCAGCTGACTCCTATGGGAGGTGTATCTTGTGACACTTCCATTTTAACACAAGCATATTAAATTAGAATGATCTACGTCTCACCCTCTCCTCCTATACACACTTCACTCTGAGCTTCTTGATGGCCTCATTCTTTATCTTTTCATCGTACCTACAAGAACATGCCTGACACGGGAGTGCAGGGAAGCCTTCCGGAACCACGGCCTAACCGTAAACGAGCCCTGGGTGCAGCGTGTGTGGTTCGCCCGCACTCCAGCGCTCACAGGCAGCCACGCTGCTCTACTTTGATTGCTTTGAACAGGCTCAACTTGTTGCCACAGCCACTCTCTGGGGTGTGCCCCCACACTCTCATTTCCTACTGGGGTGCGCCCCCACTCTCATTTCCTTCCTTTTGCTTTTTCACTCAGATTGCCCTTCAGTTTCAGCCATCTGGAGAAGCCCCGGATGGCCAGGCTGCAACAGCGCCTCGTCATCTTGGTCTCACTCTGCCGGGGTCGCGTGAGAGCTGCGAGCTCCCGTGTGTCTGCTTTGCGCTGCTCTTGGTCAGAAGGGACGTCCCCTTAGAGTTAATCTCTCGTTGTTCTTCTTCACTGCTGCCCCTTGGCATGCAGCACAGAGCCTGGCAGGTAGTGAGCCCTCAGAATAGCCACACAACTGATGAAAGAGCAAAAGAGAAACTGGGTACTTTTGCTCCCCAGGGGGAGAGCTGTCTATGGCTTGAGGGCTGCACTCCTGCCACTGGCAAGCTTGGCAGGGCTGGCAGTGTTTTCCAAAGTTTTAAATGAGTTTACTTTCAAAAATGAGGAACTTCCAAATTTAAAACATTTTTCAAAAATCAGGATTATTTTGAATTTTAGAAGTAGAAATCCAGGGCCTGCCAAGCCAACTGTAAAGGCGGCGGAAGAGAGTCGAGCTGTCTGCTGTGGGAAAGGACCTCCAGGCTGTAACACCTCACCCGCCCCACATCACCGAGGCACAAGTGCTGCCTGTCCTGAAGGTGGCTAGATTTGGCCCTGCTTTCTCCACTCATGCTCTCTCCACCATCCAGGCGATAGATCAGCCTCATGGCTCTTACAAAGCCATTCTCATGGCTTCTGTAAAACCACAACATCCCAAACCATGTCCGAAGAGGTGAATTAGCATCAAAGCTTTCTAACATTTCTGCAGTATGACATGTAAAGATTACATTATTAAATACAAAACTGAATTCACGATACACAAGAAGAAAGTGTAGATCAATGCTTAAGAGATCTCAAGGTGGCAGAAGAAAACTATCATTAGAAAGCATTAGTGAATCATTAAGAAGTGGATAAAACTATAATGACCAAGGTTCGTTATCCTTAATCAAAGTTCACTAAATAAAAAATGAACCCCAAGGGAAGATTGGATAAACACATTTCCAAGTAATTCACAAATGATATAGAAATGATCAAACAACCTATTAAAAGTTAATTCATTATTTTTAGTAATTTAGAAAAGATGTGAATTAAATGAGATTACCCCTTCAATTACAGTTCATAAATTCATTCAACAAACATCTGGTGAGTGGTCACTATGTTCCAAACACGTAAGTTTGACAAAGATTTTTTTTTAATGGTAATAATTTTAGGATTCAGTAAGATGAGTACCATCACATACTGTGAAAAACAATTTTATAATATGCATCAAGAACCATAAAATAGTTACTACTCTGCAACCTAGTAATTAAACTTCTTGGAATTTATCCAAAAGAAATAATCAGTGTAACAGACAAAGTTTAATGTATGAGGATGTTAATCATAGCATAATATATCACATCAAAAATATTACAAACCTAAGTGTCTAACAATAAGAAGTGATTAAATAAATTATGGTACATTCACACGATCAACAATTATGCAGACACTAATTATGCTTTCAAAGACCATTTACTGGGAAAATGCTCACAAAAATGTTTAAAGCCTATACTTTAAAATAATTTCATATAGTGAATTATTCTTTCTTGCCTTCTAAGTCAGTAGTTATTTTTGCTTTCCACAGGCTTGCTAACTAATACTTGTCCCCACCACACAAAGGAAATAACAGATCTCCACATATTTCTTAATTCTAGTGGGTATTCAAATAAAGTAGGGGTCCAATGGACTACAACAGAGGACTGCGGGGGCCTTGGTGGGGGGTGTGGTGTGGTAACATACGGCAGAAGAGGTGTGAACCTATACTGAATCATCTACTGTGCTGTATACCAATGTTACCGCAATAAAAATGATACAATTTCTTTAAAAAAAGGTTAATACAAAATAAAGGGTCTTACATGTTTACTGAATGCAGCATTATTTACAAGAGCAAAGACTGTTCATCAACATATGCATGAATAAAGAGGTTCTGTGTGTTTGTGTGTGTAATTCAATCATGAGAAAGGAAATCCTGAGACAACTTGGATAAAACTTGGGGGCATTACACTAGGTGAAATACGTCAGACACAATACCACATAAATGAGAAATACCACACAATATTACTCATATGTGAATTAAAAGAATGTCATAGAGAGGTTAGGTGGCAGGGGAACTGGGAAGACTCTGGTCAAAGGGTACAGACTTCCAGTTATATGATGGAAAGTTCTGGGACTTTAATGTACAGCAAGGAAAGCATAGTTAATGCTACTGCAGAGAGAGCTGATCTTAAATGTTCTCACACACAAAGAAAGAAAATGGTAATCATGTCACAGAAGAGAGGTAACACTTAATGCACTGAAAAGGTGTCACTTCACAAAATATGTTATCAAATCAACACATTGCAATGTTATGTATCAATTATGTTGCAATAAACTGGGGGAAATAAGAAAAAATAAAGGGTTTCAGAAAAACAGAAATTGCTGCAAGGAACTAAAGAAAGAGAATGTCCAACCAGATCTCAAACATACAAAGCACTGAACAAGGTTCCACATTGTGGACAGTGCCCTTGAAAGAGAAGGACCTGGAAGAAAGAAGAGCGTAGAAGACCTTGGCTGGAGAGGAGACCAGAAAGCCAAGAGGTGGAGAGAACAATCGGAGGACAAAAAGCCTAAGAAGACATCACTGAGCTTTAAGGAAATTCGCAGCACGACGCTACAGTATTAGAATTTCCCTTTTCGATGTATTTATAGTTTTATGCAGATCAGACAAGACACTTACAAGAAGCATTATTTGTTTCTTGTAACACCAACCACAGGAAGAGCCAAAAAGGATGTCATGGGAGAAAAAGCAGAACTACCTCACTACCATGAAAAGAGTAACAACAAAAATCGAAAGTCTGAGGGCACCTAAATAAACTGTCTGTGCCAAAGCTGATTATAGTAAAACAAGGAGGAAGCTGAGCCTTGGTTTTGGAATGACTGGGCTGTGCAGAGACAGAGCGCAGCCTGCACAGCTATCAGCACTCAGGAGCCCACGATTCCCCCACCACCATGCACACAGAGAAACGTGGGCTCCTATAAACCCCAGGCAGCCGGCTGCATGCCAAGCAGCTTCCACCCCCACTCTGGCGTGTCCTGGGGAGGGAGCTGTGCGGACAGCAGGCCTGTGAGGGGCTCAGCCACCAGGGCTGGCCTCCCAAGAAGTAGAACAGAACAGAAGCCCCTGACCTGAGAGGAGCAGAAAGCTCACTTGTGAAAGATCAAGAGCACACGCGTGCTCTTTTGGGATTGAAAGTGGATCAATTTTCATGAACAACTGCTGGGAGCAGTCACCTCACACAGGATACGTATAAAGTAGCAAGGGGACAAGCCCAGTGACAAGTCTCGGTGGCACGACGAGAAAGGAGCAGACAGCCGCTTAGCTCTGCACTGTCAGTTACATACACTGTTCCCTAGACGTCGCCATTCCCATTCGTGGAGCTTCTGGAAGGACCCAGGTGGACCTTCATTCCATACTGACAGTCTTACAGTGTAGTCACAAAGCTGAAAGTATTGATTCATTGAGAATCTCCTTTCTCCCTGACTCAGCCCGACTTTGCCCCTCCTTCACTCTACTGAGGTATCTCTAGCTTGGATCAGCAAACGACTGCCTTTCCAGCATTTTTGAAGGAAATCAAGAAACCTCACCATGCCATTCAAGCCATTTTCACATCTGCTGCTTTCTGTCTTCATTTCAGTAAGTGGTTTTCAAGCCCTTGTCACATTTTTATTGTTCTGCTTCCGGACTGCCCTCCTGGGACTCTTCACAGACACCAGTTTCGAGACTGACCTGCCCTCTCTCAGCACTTTCAGACACTCAACACCTACCAAAATCACTGACCTTTGGGCTGTCTTAATTATTAACTTCTCACATATTTGTTATCATTCACTCTCGATCTATGATTAATTCCTTATTCCCATTCCCTACTCTTCTCATCAGCCACCTTGGTCTGTTTTTAAATTTTGCTTTCTTGATTCTTGTATTAGTCTGCCTAAAATGAACTGACCTAACAAACGTCTTCTTGATAGTGACATTGAGATTGTGACCCACAGCATGCTGGTAACAGGGGACTGCATTTTTCACTGCATTCTTCATGGCTGTAGGGAGATGTGGTCCAAGTATCAGCCCCTTGGGGGTCCCAGGGCTGACGCAGCTGCCCAGGGATGTTTATTCCCACTTGGTCGTGCCGCTGCTCGCTGGTGCAGAGGGGAGGACCTCTTTAGACAGAGCCAGGTTAATTTTCAAAGTTGAGAAACTCTGCCCCCACTTGCTTCTTCTTACACTTATTCCTGGGCACTCTGACCTTACTTTTCCTTGCTGCTTTGTTCTATAAGGTCACAGTCCCTGATGTCACTCCTGACCACACGTCCTGCTGGTCACGCTGCTTCTGCACGCGGTCTAGCAGCCAACGTGATTTTGATTCTGAGCCTGTGGTCTTTTCTTTCCATTCAAATTCAGGCTTTAGTCATGCCTTCTCTTGAGCTTAATTCCTGTCACCTGGTTTTCCTTTCTAAAAATGACACCTTTTCCATATCCGCAAATCTATTTCCTTCAACTTGTCCTTCATCTTAGCTTTCAGTTCCTCAATACCTAAAATTCTCTTTTGTCTTTCTAGCTATAACCCACCCACCCTTGCCTTTTTCTCAGCTATATATGCATTTCTGCTAGACTATGAGAGACCTAAACATGTTCTGAATGACCCCATCATGTTACTTACTAACAGTGTTTTAGAATTTAATTCCTTCCCTCCCCTTTCTCAAAAATCATGCTCAAGTTTACATACAATATAATTATACAAAGACAGAGAAAGGTGAAAAAGTGTTTAAAGAGGAAACTTTAAAAACAAGTCTTCTCAGAATCTTACATCTACCCGTTTATTCACTGAACTGATGACATACACAGGGGAGCAGCACAAGAGGGAGATGGTCAGTGGGAGAAAATGGCTAGAAGAAGACTGGGACAGTCATTTCATAAAAAGGAGGGAGCAATTACAGACAAATTTAAATTGGCATGTGTACATGTAAAATTTGTGGGGCCTCCCTGGTGGCGCAAAGGGTTAAGCGCAGCACTATGAAGCTATCCAGAGCCACTGCAGCACGAGTTCAATCCCCGGCCAGGGAAGAATTCCACATGGCACAGCAGACCCCTCCTGCCTCACCCGCTGCTCCCCTCAGCAGTGTACTTCAGTCGATCTGCCTGTTCTGCTCCCCACTCTGTGTCTGGTGAATCCTCTCAACACCCCACACCTCTGGCCTACACCCCAGCTTGTATGCATAAATAAATAAATCTTTAAAAAAAATAAAATTTGTGAGACTTCTAAGCCGATCTGCATGAGATGATGCATTCTGAACGTTGACCTTCACGTTAGTGGAATCAGACGTATCAAGTAACACTTATGAAGCACCTGTTTTCATAAATTACTCTAAGATAGAAATAGTTCCTCCGAAAGCGTCAAAATTCAGCCTCACATTTGTTAGCAGACAGGTAGAAGCCAATTCGAGGCTGCCGCGTGGCGGCTTCTGCAGAAAGCGCACCACCCCTCCAAGCAAGGGGGCCAGAGCCATGCCAGGGTCTGCGGGCCAGAACGGACACGCCTGACCTCACACCCTCTGCCTTCACTGCTGCCACGGCCACCGAGTCCGACAAGGAACGGTCCTGCTCCTGGCCCAGCAGTTTTTGGTATAAATTCTTTGATCTGAAGGATCACCCCTTACACAGCTGGGGGCACAAACATTATAGGAGCTTGTCTTTCTCTTTTGTCCAGAGCTACCGATGGTGGGGGGGGGGGGTAGGGAGTAACAGGGGAGGGTGCTGCATAAATAAAGGAACCAGAACTTGAAAACAGGATAAGAAACTATAACAAGATT
>PVIJ01000030.1:169544-211816 GCA_004024925.1 Scalopus aquaticus | reverse complement strand
GTGGGCGCATTCCAGTCCTTGGTTATAGGCGTTCTTCATCACATCCACCTATCAGAAAGAAAAAACAGGAACAACAGGCTTCAAAAGCAACATCCAATATGCATTTTTACATTGTTTATAAGATTTTTAAATCTCCCTAACACTTAAAAAATTTAAAAGAACTCAAGTGAAAATGGCCTCAAAGATAATCTTTAGTGAAATGAAAGTGGACCCATTTTTCTAGCAATATTTGCTATTTTTCTTGGGAAATTTTACTTTGGCCTTTGAACGTTGACTGTGCCAACATTTCCAAGAATTCGGAGACTTGATCCCAGAGGGGCACCCATTATCTATTAAGTGCCCACTAGGTAACTGGAAAAGATGGTGCTGGACACTGTCCAGGGCACTAAGGACCAACAGTGTACTGAGTAGCTGTACTGCCCTCAGGGAACTTAGCTGTTCAGTGAGAGAGTCAGCAACTTGTCAAGAAAAGAAGGCAACACTCTTTCCACAGGCCTGGTATGAGGCACCGAGGAAGCTCCAGCAAGTGGTTGGGGCGGGTCACAGGGAGAAAGTAGATGATGGGATGAAGGTGTTGTAGGCAGAAGAATGAAGGTTTCTGTACAGTCCTGGAGATGAGTGAAGCTGTAACTCATTGTTTGGCCTAACCCTGAGGACAAAGAGGGTCTTGCTTCTCTTAGCCCACTCCCTACAGATACTACAGTCCCATTAACAGACATCCAATCAAACTGCTTCTCTCTCTCCTTTCTGCCCTCCTTGGATCCAGTATTTACCATTAAAGACAGGGTGAGAAGTGTGGACCCATCCCCCACCTACTTCCCTCACAGCACCAACAATGGCGCTTACAGGAGGAGGGCTTAGTCCCTGGGGTACTGAGATAGACGGTATGAGTATGTTCTCGATGCTTTTGAAATCCAATGCTTTTACAACACACCGATGTAACTTCAAAATTTGCGAGGCACACGTGAGGAGGAAAATAAAACTTCTGCAATAGGAAGACATACTGCTGATTTTGGTGGAATCCCCCTCAATCTCCACACAAGAGACTTGATTAAGAACAAAAGATAAAAATTTCATTTTCATTTTTCATGAAATAACATTGTGAATAACATTTGTTGTGAATAACATTTTTGAGGAGTACAAAGATTTTCATAGATCCCAATATATAGACTGAAGCAAACTTTTCTTTTTCTGGAAAAAGAATTTACAGATAGTTTTAGAGTATCTGTGACAAGCTGGTTAAGTAAATTCTTGGGATTGGATAAAACCATTAAGGACCCAAATCACACATGCTTTTGCCAATTTCTTGGTGCTTGGGGGTGCTAGGTAGGTCACAATACTAGACTTTCTTCCTGTCATAGATACTAAAACTTGTACCTTTTATGTTACATACTATAATGTGACTTTTAAATGTTTTCTTACCAGTTCCCGGGGTCTCATGTTAAAAAGAATTCTCTCTGCATTCTCACTGTCGTGTCTGCTCTCCATGATGGCCAGCAAGAGCTTGGAAGCGTTGTTCTGGAGATAAGGATTGAGTCAATGCACAGGTAAATGTTCATGCATTCACCTGCATTTATTTTAATTAACAGTCAGAGCCATTCTTCTTAAACAATTTTAAACTGCTGATTTCATTTGGCTTGTTGACATGTAAAAACAGAATAATTTACTTTCTTGCCAACACAAAGTAAAAATAATAAATCACAAGAGGTGTTACGGGGGATGTTTTAAATATTGGTAAAAAAGTGTTTTAAGCCCCAAATTGACTTTATATATAATGCTTAAGAATTGTATTTTCTTTCACTGTTCCATCCTTGGCATGTCTACAAAAACCTTTTAACAAGACAGTAAAGTGAACCACAATCAATGATATACTTTACAGAAATGGTATATATTTTTAATTTTAGCACAATTGTTTTCAACGTAAAATAGTAGTGTTCATTAGCAAATCAAAATTTTAAGTAGGTTGAGTAAAAATGAACCTATGAAATCTAAACTAATGAGTAACAAATAAATGAAAGTTTACTGGTGACAACATGCTGCCCACTGGCTTGGAGATGTTTTAACAGAGAATGAAAATTTGTTGTCTTTGAGTTTTCAAATACATGATTTCAACACTTTTGCCTACACATATCACAAACATTTCTGATACAGTCCATTTGTACCCCAGAATGGGTACCCCGGGCTATATCAAGTCTGAAGGTCCATGGCACAGCAGGCTCAACTCAGGAGAGATGTTTCTTTCCTCCTTGTTGGCAACAGCGCTGCCCCCAAACTGTGCAAGCTGTAAGCTCCTCAGGGCTACCTGGGAGAGACTCTACAGAGCTTCACAATATACATTCAGGTGAAAACCTGGACCTCATGCATAAGTTCTGATAAGAACCCGAAAGAACTAGTCAGATGGTTTAAAGACCCTTCTTAGTTTCTCCTTAGCTTAAGACATGCCTACTTAATATCGTACAGGAGGAAACTGAAGTTGAATCAGTTGTTTTATGAATGCAGACAACAAAAAAATTCTCTAAAAGTTATGAAAAGTAATCTTGCTGAGTAGCTTCAACAGTAAATTCTATCCAATAATTTCTTTTCAGGATAGCCTTAAGACCACCTTTAAATGACTAATATTAGTGTTGACAGTGGTGATACAACTGCCACAAACCCACCATGAAAAGATTTAGTATTTTTGTAGGGAAAGCGGTATTATTTTGTTCTGTTCCATTTTCAATTTTTTCAGACTGGTACCAATCCTAAAATCCATTTGTATAAACTAGCATCCCGTACAAAGAACATACCTAAAAAATAAGGTTTAGGGATCAGGGCAAAGCATGAGCCCTCCGAGTGATCCCAATGGACCCCACAGAATTCAAAGCTAAAAGCCTGAAAACACTAACAATATCCTCTGGTGAAGCTCACCCAGCTGGCCCAGGACAGGATATATTTAAAAATATATACAATTTCAGAATGCTATTAGCAATAAGGTATTTTTCTAATCTATCATCCTTTTCATACTATGTTGGAAGAATAGAGGTCTAATAAATGACCTACTTAAGTCCGTATTAGAAAGCATAAGAGCCTATGTAAACTAAGAGATCAAATCTCCATGCCAGTATTAATAGTTTTGGTCCAAAGGAGCCAGAGTTACTAAACAAACAAAAAGTCCTGTGTACAAATTCAGCACTTCCTAGTCACAGATGAGTGATGACATATACATTTAGATGCAAAGGATGAGATACATGGATGAAAAATTTCATAAAATTGCACAATAAATGAGTGTATAAGCTATATTTAAAGTTATTAATAATGAGTAAATGAACTTAGTGGAGAATGATATAAAACTTTTAACATTTTTAAATGCATCTCTATAATGTCCTGAAGAATTTATAATTAAAAGCACCCTACTTATGAGAACACCTAAAACTTGCCAAATCTTTATCATGCCATCTTTAAAAAGTTTCATAGGGGCAAGCAGACGCAAACTGCACAGATTTTCTAGAAAACTATTCTTTAAACATTTCAAGTCAAATCCATTCATTTTGTATTTTATACATACCTTGATTTATCCAACTGTCACATTTTGAAAAGTTATACATAAACTGTACTTAGTAACATAAATGAAATTTTAAATGATTCCCTTTCAAAAAAGCATTTCATTTGAATAGCTAGGGAGTATCAGCGCTATCAAGGCAGACCCTATCATTCAGTGTTTTGACATAAGTCTGGATTTATAAATATATCTGCTTTTATTTTAAATGGATGGATCATTCAGTATCTCCCTGCTCTTTAAGTTACATTAATTCAAAATGAGATTCAAAGGTATTGTCTTTAGACTAATGTAGAGTTTAAGGCAACATGGATGGACCTTGAAAGCATTATACTAAATGAAATGTCAGAGAAAGACAACTATATATGATTTCACTTCCAAGTAGGATCTAAAATGAAACAAAACAGAAAAGAACTCACTGATACAGAGAACAGACTGGTGGTTGCTGGAGGTGTGGGGGGCGAGAGGTAGGGGAAATGGTGAAGGGGGTCAAAAGATAGAAGCTTCCAGTTGTAAGATAAATAGTCCTGGGCTATGCTGTCCAGCTCATCCTCCCCAGTGCCCATTCTCAGGAGAGGCCTGTGTGAGAATGAGCCTTGGAAAAAACCCACGAAAAGAACAGGGCAGTGAGGCTGGGCAGGGCTCAGGCCAAGGAACACTACGCAGCACTCCTGCAATCAGCTGTGTAGCCTGGGGTGGCTCTCTGGGCCTCAGGGGGTGAGCTGGGCCAGCAGGCTGAGGCCTCAGGGACACAGCGCCCTCACTGACCACAGTGAACAGTACTGGAGTGTTATTTGAAAGCTGCTAAGAGAGTAGGTCTTAAAAGTTTTCCTGACAAGCAAAAATATGTATAACTGTGGTGGATGTTAACTAGACTTATGGCAGAGCTCATCTGTGACTTATGCAAGGATCGAATCACGATGTTGTACACTTGAAGCTAATATAATGTATGTCAACTAGATCACAATGAAAGTTATCTTTTTAAGGATTTCAAAAGTCAAAGGCCAAGGCTTTGTTATATTGTTTCTTTATGAATTGTGACTAATGGTGAATTCAGGAGGAAATAAAATGGTTCTAGCACTTACTAAGCTGACTACCACACAGGTCGAGGGTGGTTTCACTTAGGAGAGCGTGATGCTGAGGACAAGGGCATGAGTTCACTCCACCTCAGACCACTTCCCTTCTAGAAAGGACCAAAGGGAACCACAGCTTGTCCATTTTGCCAATGAAAACAGGGTGGCAAAAAAAATCCCTATTTCCTCTATTCAAAGAAACATTTGCTTACTATTAAGAACCATTAGTACAATCTTCACAGAAGGACATATGCTTATCTATTATACTTCGATCTGTATTTAGAATCAGAATTATGAAAACATCATTCCTACTCTTCTTGGCCATAAATTTACCTGTGCAAAGTTAATTCTATTTTCTGTGATACTGGATAGGTGCTTTTGTAAAAAAACGACATTTAACAAATGGATTTTTCTTTTACTTTTGCAAGACTAAACACAATAACATAGTCTCCAATAATTCATCTCAATTGAATATCGTGATTTTTGTCTCGAGGACTTACAGTTTCTAGTGTATACTCATTTGTCTATTTCCATTTGAACAAAAAGCTAGAGGAATATTTTGTAACGCTGTTATGTCCAGAGCTGATATAAATGGAAGGACTGTGTCAAAGGGACTATGGAGATGGCTTGTAAAATTTGGGGGGAATTAAGAGCCTAATGTAAAAGAAATCAACTCTGGGAAGAAGAGTGTCATCCAACTACAAGGCAGACCCCCTTTCACAGAGCAGAATTAATTAGGACTGGCCAGAAAGAATTCTGTAGTCAATAAAAACTACAAGCACGGGGCCTCCCCCGGTGGCGCAGCGGTTGAGCACTGCGCTGTGGAGCTGCTGGCAGCGGCGACGCTAGTTTGACGCCCGGGGAGAATCCCACATGGCGCAGCAGCCCTCTCCTGCCTTGCCCCTGCTCCCCTCAGCAGTGTATTTCTGATTTGCCTGTTTTGCTCCCCACTCTGTCTCTGGTGAACCCTCTCGCCGCCCCATGCCTCTGGCCTGTACCCCAGCTTGTATGTATAAATAAAAAATAAATCTTAAAAAAAAAAAAAACTACAAGCACACAGTATGGTGAATGGTCCCCTTTTGCTTTCTATATAATGAAAAACAAAAAGAGAAGTAGTGAAATAAAGTGGCTACTTGAAAAAACGTCCAATAAAGTGCCCTCTGACTCAACAGCCTGACTGGGCATTTTAGCAGGAATTTTGCTAAATTTCGCACTGTGCTCTCTCTCCTTTCCCGTCAATTCATTAAATGGCAGCATGGTAGTATCTTGGTTTTTTAAGTGTTACCTGAAGACTGAGAGTCAGTTGTGAAGAAGAGTTTTAAACAGAGAATTTCACCCTGCCCCCCGCAAATAGTGGGTTTACTTTACCTTTAGTTGAAGCACCAGGTCCATCCGGTATTTACCAAGAGGGTTGATGTCATTTAAAATTAAAGCAATGATGATGTCAATCCCATTTGATTCATGAGTAGCAATACAAGTCTAGAAAACAAATGTTTCAAAGTAGCATCTATTTAGAACATAAGAGCACTAGAAACCATGACAGAAAACAGAATCACCTTCATTTTTTGACCTTTAGAATACAATGATCACTTTGAGTTAAAGTCAAAGATAAGCCAAAGGTTTAACTCTGACTAATTCTTTAGCAGAGTCTGATGATTAATCCATTAGTACTGATTAAGTGGCTGTGTATGCAGGACACTGAGAGGTACAGAGTGAAAAAGGAGACTTTAAAATGAACTCTTTTCATAGAATTTTAAAGCACACCAGTTAAGTGAAATAATCTTTCAGTCAACACATTTTAATATACCCTCCTATAGAGAAACTCCTTAAATTCAGAGCTTTAAGATATGAGCTAGTCTGGCTAAGAGATTTGGACGTAAGCTTTATCAGCCCTCCTGCAGTGGACACTCTGAGGGGGCTGCTAGCTAGTGAGCACTAACTGGGACAATGCTGCTGGGTGCCAGCTGTTTGGGGGACACACAGTAAATCATAGGAAAAGTTTGGCCGGTCCCTTACACTTGGGTGATTTTAAAAGGGATCTTAATTGGGGAAGTTTAAAACACCCTGAGATAAAAATCAGTACTTTGAGGCTCCATGGGCTCAGCTGTTGAACTGAAATCATTTAATAGAACTTGAAACCCAGGAACTTGTGCTGGAATTTGAGGGTGGCCAATGTTACCATGTAGCCAGGACTTATAAGGGGGTTGAAACATCGAAATCCAGGTGAATTAAGTGAGAAAGAGTACAATCAAAGTAACTCTGAAATAGGTATTATTTCTTAGAATGGGCTTCAGTTCACCCTTCATACAAGGGAATTTTTACTCTCCTCATACAAAGAAATGGTATTTCCTATCCCTCTACAATATTTCCAGTGGTTCTCTTATCATCCAAGTGTTTCCACACAAAGAAGGAATCACTCTGCAGGCCAGCTCTGGAATTTAAAACAAACCTCTTTTTCTTCCAGATTTTTCATAGCACAGGGCTTAGAGTTGACACATTTTTAGAGTAGGTAGGATTCATGGTATTTTATTACTTGCTTGCATTTTTAAAGCTTACCTGATTATAAATTACTTTCTACACTCAATTTCATCAACAGTTCGGTTTTCTTGTGTTACTGCCCTAGGAAATTAAAACATAATGCAGGCAAACAGGGCCAAATCCACACACTCTTTCACTGTCACACACACACTCCAAGAGGGGAAAAGTACTCCCAAAACAAGTCACTTCTACCAGTAATTGTGTGTTCATGTTCCTATGCATGTATGTATGTGTACTCATGTTTGTGCATATGTGTATAACAAACACGCTATATGTGTGCCTGTATATCACAGCACGCATGACAGAAAAGCAAGTCTCCTTTTTGTCTTTCTTTTCTATGTCAGGCAGTGAAATGTGGTCTCCATGGCTTCTTTCAAATTTATATTCAGGAATCTATGAAATTTTTTTCTCCTATGTTGGATCCATTTATGTGAGGCAGCAAAAGCAATTGCCCATGGATATGAACAGTCAATAAACAAACTCCTCCCTTTACTAGCTCAAGGGCTCTGTCTTCTACTCCTCTCTGGTGTCCCTGACGTCCAAGAAAATGGAATCAAGACAAACATTCTGCCATGGACCATTTGATTTGGACTCAGAACCTAAAGTTTCCAGGAGTTTAAGACAGACACTGCATCTTACTGATTCTCTTACTCTGAGAGATGGGAACGTCAGCCTCGCAGTCAGAACCTATTCATCAGCACAACAGTGACAATAATACCTACTTCATAAGCTTATGAATATAAGAAGGAGCCAATATACACCACCCTTTCAGAAGAGCCAAGGAAGGCTGTGGAAGTTTGTTCTAGTAATCATGGAAAGATTCACTAAAGATAAAAACTGAGCAATGATGAAAAAACATACTTTACTCTTTGTGATACGTTTGATGTTTATGGGACATTTTCATGGGAATTTTCTTTTGCCATGGAATTAAATAAAAGCATGGCATAGTATTTGCTGGTCTATAATTCAGTCTTTGTAAGTTTGGTTGGGAAAGTAAAAATACCTGGCAAAGGAAGAAGACCGTGAAAATGTACACCAAGCTTAGCTCTTTTGCCGGTCCAGCCCCCTGGCTAGCTAGCCCTGAGCATGTGCACATGGAGAACCGGCTGTCCGCCTACCTGATTTTCATGGCACGGACCCTGGCAATACTCAGTCAGGCTCTCCAAGGTCTGGTTGACCAGCACGACATTCTTCTCGTTGATGTAGAGACCCAACAGGCCCAGGCCCCCCGTTGTACTCCCACAAATGCAGTCCAAAAACTGAAGGGTCTCACAGACCAGGTTGTAATTTGCTTTGTTGTTCTGATTCCTCAAGAAGTTCTGAAGGCAAGAGAAAATAAACCTTTGGGGTGAAAACAAAATCACTGTGCTAATTGTTTTCAGTTCCCTCTGTTTTTCTAACTCAAAAAGATCCCTGTGGCAAGGTGGAATGGAATTGCTCTTTATAAGAAAGTGTTCACATTTATTAAATTTCTCTAGACTTTAGGAAAGAAAGACATGGCTTCCACCCCCACCCCAATATCTGTATTTATCAGTAAAGTTCACAGCAAACACTTCTCTATGTCACCGTCTAAAAACTATATAGAGAGGGCAAATACAATAGGTAATAGGAAAAGGAGAAAGGAAAAGGAAACAGAGAGGTTCAGTGGGCAAAGAAGTCATCAGATTTTCAAGCAAGTGACCCCCTTATCAAAAGTGCAGCTTCAAACAGAGAACGATACAACTGTTTGGAGGATAACCTCCAAGTACCTACAATACTGCAGTTGATATTCAACTCCAGTTCAAAGAAGTCCTTCTAGCTGTGTGTCTAGCAGGAAGGGCCATCACAGTGCAAGTGGCTTAATAGATAGCAGTGCCTCCAAACTGGGTATTACAAGGCTAGAAAAATGAGGTCCTTCCATAGGGGATGGTATAAAATTAATCCATAATATGAAATTGAGTAATAAGATTCACCACTAAGTGTAAAAAGTAAGTTGCAGAATACTATGTACTACTTTTTTTAAAGTTTATATGGTTCACCTATATTCCTGTTATAAGTGAAGCCATTCAATATTTTTCTCTTTCTTTCTGGCTTATTTTGCTGAGCATGATCCCTTCTAGCTCAATCCATGTTGCTGCGTAGGCAAACCAAATAAGAAAGAGACATTTGGCAAGGGAGGGGGAGGATAAGGGCTCAAAAAGGGGGAGAAAAGAGCACAAGGGACTATGGTGATGGTTTATGGGTTAATCGGTAGTGAGGAACCTACGGGGAATACACAATATGTAAAAGATATGAATAAAAAATAAATAAAAAGGAAAAAAATAATAAAAAAAAAGTTTAAGGCACATAATCAGTATGGCCACAAGTGCACGAATTGAACACACCCCACTGACAGCTACTGATTTGGACAGGAAGCTTCGTGGAAGGGTAAGCTAAGATGAAAGCTTAGAGTTTTTATTTTATGACTTAATTTACTAACAAAGTCTTATTTCATTTACTTATTTGAATTTTTTCTACCATTCACCTTTTTTTCCCTCATGGCTTTGGGTGTTTTGTCCCCATATTTTATAACACCAAAATAGACTTCATGTAAAATTTATCCTCTATCATTTCTCAGTGGGATTAAATACATTTAGGATGTAATCAAATATATCCATCACCACTGATCTCCAGAACTCTTTGCAACTTGTGAAACAAACTACACCTACTATACACACAATCACTATGTTGGCTTTTCAGCCTCTGGCAACCACTGTTCTACTTTCTGTCTCAATGATTTTGCCTACTCAAAGTATCTCATGTAGGCAGAATCACAGAATATAGTGTTTTGTGACTGGCTCAGTTCACTTAACATAATGTCCCAAGGACATTACGTAGCACATCTTGTAGCACATGTCACAATTTCCTTCCTCTTTAAGACTGAATAATATTCCACTATTTGCACATATCACATTTTCTTTATTCATTCACCCACCCATGCATATGGGTTGCTTCTGTGTTTAGCTACTGAGAATAAATCTGCTATTTATTCTTATCAAAGCAAAACTGTAAGTAGCATTTTCCACAATGTTTGATCCCATACTCCCATCAGTAAAATGTTCAATCATTTTACAATGATGCATACCTTTCTGCATAATATATTTCTTTCCTGCATGGACACATAAACAGTATCCTCCCTCTGAAAGTGATGCTGCTGTTCTCTGCCTGCCCAGAGCTCTGCAGCAGCTGTCTCCATGTCACGCAGGGTGGTCTACAAGATCCATGGTTCCAACACCACTTAACCCCTGAGCATTTCAGCCATTAGAGGACATGTAGTTATCCTAACCAATTCAGATAAAGTTAACCTTTCAAAACACCTGCACACTAGACACCTTCTAGAGAACACAGCTTCAAACACTGCTGTCTCTAATATTGGACATGTGCTCTTGGAAACACTGAGTTATTGTTGCTTACGGAGAAAATGCAGATCAGATGCCTACAGGAGAGATTCCAGGACTTACTGCAGATTTCAGCCAGTTTCACTATAATTCAGTAATAAAATCTTTGGCCAACCTTGCCACCTAGCAAGACTTTGCATAATGGAAGGTATAGATGTTCTGCAGGTTGGAGTTGCTTCAGGTAAACATACTCACTCACCTTCAATCAGACCAATGAACTATTTCACCCATCATGGGGCTTTGCCATGGTGACATAAGCAAGCTGTTCAAATGATGCAAAAAAGAGGCAAAAATTCCAGGGATTCCCTACCTAAGTCCATCTATTGACAAAGAAAATGTGCCAAAGATGATGTAAGACCCAGACTATGTCATTTACAAAGGTGCCAACTTGCACTACTGTATGAAATCCTCTTCTGCACTAATGGTTACTAATGGAGATATACACCATCAGGAAAGACGTGGGCTGGAAGTGACAAATGTCCCTGAAGTCATGAGAGGTATAGATGTAGCAGAATACTGGACCTGACACCCAGTGAGGCTGGAAGATGTGAGTGCAGGACGCAAAGAAGGATGCTGTAGGGGTCGATTGTTCACGCATAAAGGAATTTTCCTCTCATTTTTCTTCATTAGATATGAAAGTTTCTTCCCATTTCGAAAGAACACTATTGGTTTTATCAATTCTCTCTCCAAAACTCTCCCCCTAAACTACCTGCTAGTTTTATATGAATTCAATGACTTCGAATCAGAGGCCGTAGCCTCAGCTCTCACACAATATGAAACAAATACCTGCAGCTCCCGGTTGTGATTCTCGCATAGTAACTGCAGGAACCTCAGAATGGGCTGCATGATGGCGATGGCTGGGCTCATGGTCACTTCCTCTGCAGACCTGTCCTCGGCGCTCCCCACTTCAGCCCCCGTGCACATGATATCCACTTCAGGGTCCACTTCTCTCCTGTACACGCAGTACGCTTTGGATGTTGCCGAAGAAGCTTCTGTTAATTGGCCTTTCATTCCCTCTTTTAAATGTAAAGTTGACTCTCTTACTGAAAATAAAGCAACACTCTTATGTTTCTGGAAGAATTTCTCTCCGCTAATTAAAGAAAAAGACAACCAGGTGCCCGAATCCGCTAACAATCGAATTAACAATCATCTGACAAGAGGTACAACAATTTCCCAACTAAAAATTTAAATTTGTACTAGGATGTGAAAAATGGAACTTAATGCTTAGCCAATTTTAGAATGGCTTGTGTTTTTCTGATAAGGTATGAGACAGTTCATAAATACAAGAAGTAGGGAAAATATAGCAAACTTTGAAATGTCAAGTTTTTGATTTGCATTTACTGCACTGAAGACGTTTGTCTAAACACCAAGAAACTTTCATTACATTTGGTGCTATCATTTCTGTTTTCAAAGTTTAAATTTCATGAGCAATTAAAAAGCGTTGGAACAGTTGTTCTTTTCCATGCATTCCACAATGAAATGGAGTATTTTCAGATCACTAGTTGCTTTGCACTAGTAATGCCTTGAGTTTGATCTTAGAGAGCTATTTCAAGGTCAACCATGACCACAGTAATATAAGATGGCGCTCCAAACTCAGGGTCACGATTGGGGTCATAAGGTATGAGAGATAACAGAGATATGGGAGATCTAATCAGGAAGTAATTCCCCCAGACACTCGAGCAATTCCTTACCTCTCAATCGTGGACCAGATGTCATCAACTCATTGTCATCATCTCTCTTTTTGTTCCCTAAGTCTATGGTGTTCACCGTCACTGTTGATCTTATCTCTTTCTGAGCAGCCTTCATTCGGTCATAAAGAACTTTGAAGAACTTTTCTGACTTCTTTTGTTCATGCAACTGCTGGTAGAAAGAATACTGCAAGAAAACATATTTTAAAATCTCAATACCCAAGAGGAGAAAAATAGTGTTTTTATGCTTGAAATAAACACAAGCCTTCTGAGTAAAAGCATATATTTAATGTGCTGCCCATTATTATTTCATAAATTGACAGTTTTTGCCAGTCTCCTGGACTATTTAATGTGTACTAATAATAGCCTGTATTTGCTGAGCACTTTCCACTATAATTTAATATTTTCATATGTTATTTAACTCACCTTACCTGATTATTTTACAATCTCACAAGGACACAGTAAGAGTTACATGCACAGAGTTTTTTGATGTCTGCATTATTATAAAATCATGCATTCATTGAACACGTATTTACTGAGTGCCTACTGTGTGCCAGCAGCACTGGAGAGCAAACAAAAAGGAAAAGCAACCAAGCAACCAAGGTCCTGGCTTTGGGTGTCTGTAACTGAGTGGAAGGGAGCCACTAAGCCACAGGCCACCCCGTGTCAATGTAAGTTTGCGGAGAGCTACAAAAGCTGTTTTCCTCTTTTTCTAAATCACAGCATATTTAATGTAGAATATGCTGTCATGGCAACCTCACTCAGGAACCCACTGATGAAGAGGCATTAAGTTCTGTGGGTGCTTCCTTAGCTACATAGCTATGCATGGCATCTAGTCAAGCCCACCACAACATGAATTCAGTTTTATGGTGCAAGATAACGCATAAAGCATTCATTGCCAAAAGTATGATAAAATATGCCCCACGGAGGGTAGAAATACTGAACTTTGGAACTATTTGTCTTGATCACCCTCTGCTTCATGCCCTAGGGAAGAATCCAGAAGCAGCAGGAGGTAGGAGGTGATACATTCCAGACAAGGCAGAATTTGTAGCTAGAAATTATGGGGAAGTTATACATTATCAATACTGAAATTATGGGATAGAAACAATCCAAACAAGAGAAATAAGGTGAAGAAATTAATAAAGGTAATAACCCCAGTAACTGTAGCGATTAAAAGAGTTATGTAACCTTGATGGAAGACAGTGTTGAGGAAAAAAGGATTTCAATATCAAGTAAGAATTAGCCAATTCATAATCCAATAAATTTAAACACCACTTTGGGGAGTTTGGCTCCCACAGATGTTCTTCCCTGAAAGAATGCCCAGAAGCATGGTCCACAGGTCCTGGGACTTGCAGCTGAGATGCTAACACCACCAGGTGTTAGCCTGTCCTGTGGTGCCTACAATGGCACTATCTCTTCACAGTGCTTTATGAACCCTCAGAACCCTGGCTTCATGCCAACAGGGGAAGCTCCTGAGTGGAGGGCAAGGAGCCCCCTCAAGGAAGGAGGCCAACAAGCCACAGTAACCATGGAAACTGCAGGGGAGCAGTGGTGCTGTTCTGCTAATTCAAAGGATAAATGCACCATTTCAGACCTCTACAGACCCACAAATTAAACTGATGTTTAAACCCTAATATTCTCAATTTAATGAGGTTAGATGGTATCAATGAGGAAGTTACAGGAACTCTGTGACTCTACTGAAACAAAGTTTTGTAATTTTTACAACCCTTGATATACATGATCGGAGGTCACTGATACTCCCAGTGCAGCTGGATGATGAACAGTGTTCGCATTTCCATTTTATTAATGAGATTTCATGAAGGCAAGTGACTTGCCCAATATAACATAACTAATAAATGGAAGAGCTAGGATTTAATTCTAGGTTCTCTGACGCTAACTAGCTAATTTATAACCTCTTTATCACAAACAACACATTACTTATAGAGATTATACCTTTATAAAACAATCTGATTTTAATAAAGGTTAAGGTTTTAATAAAGGTTAAAAGCATTCTGATAGGTCTCTCGACATAATCTCAACAGGCAATGAGGATTTCTCTTACAAAAAGAGCTCCCCTCCACAAACTGTACAGAGTCTAAGGGGGGGTCCACGGTGTCTGCAGGTGCCACAGGTGAGGGATAAACAACCAAGTGTGAGAGAGGAAGGCTTTCCCCCAGGAAGGGCAAGGCTAGAAAATGAAGGGAGAGGAAGCATATATGAAGTAAGACTAGAGCAGAATGCTGGGTGAGCCAGCCAGGCAGACGGTGATAGGGCTAACGAGCACCAACTCTGGAGCCAGATTTCATGGGTTTGAATCCTGACTCTGCCTCTAATTAGCTTTGTGAACCTGGGTAAGGAGATTAAACTGTCTATGTGAGACTCCTTGGCAAGATAAGGTAATGTTTAATTTAACCCTAGGTTGCTGTGAGGAATAATCATGTTAATACATATTAAACATTAAAAACAGTGCCTCATCTTCAGTAGGTATTATTTTCATTACTGTCATTATTAGTGTTCAGTCTGAAATTGTAATATAAATTTACCTCCTCTACCCTCGCTTCCAACCAAGTTTTTAAATAACTTCTTATTGAAGAAACACTGCATTATCACATTATGTAAATTTCAGATGTGCATGATGATGAATCATACACACACACACACACACACACACACACACACATACACACACACACACATATATATATATGTATGTTGACTTATGCTGCTAGGAGGGTGGGAAATAAGGGAGGAGAGCAGATTCCTGTCTCTGTATTATAAAAGTAGGGGTGTTAAGTGATCCCGCAGCTGAGAAAGCAAGGTGTCAGCGGCTAATGCCTCTGTGGGACTAAAACTGGGGCCGGGGGAGGGTGGGGTTTAGACTGCACAAGGCAAGGAGTGCACTTCAAACTGACCTCAACTAGAACTCTCAGAACCAGGAACCCATAGCTGATGTCCGGGTTATACAGTCAGGTAGAGTCATGAGAAAACTGAATAAGGGAAGAAGAGTGGTGAAAGAGCCTCACACCCACCTTAAAGAAGGTTCATATACAAAAATAACACCATAGTGCTTCAGCAATAAATAATTCCAGCATGGCTACAATGCACTGTGGGTATCAAGAGTATGGCATGATCCATTATTTTAAGTCATGTACTGTTAGTTGGAAGAGAAAAAAAAAAGTAGCACAGGCAAAGTGCTAAGTGATTATCAAAGAAACAAGCGCCAGAGGGGCTCACATACAGCAACAGTTGGTGAAGGCACCAACCAGACAGGGAAAACTGTGACAGAGGAAAAAAATTTGATCAGGGCCATTAATTCACAGACACATCATCCTGAACACTAGTTGAACCCCTAGGTTGGGCCAGTCATGGTGTCAGACACACGATACAAAGATGAGGAAGATATGAGCTCGATCTCTGAGGATTCACAATGTATCAGGCATCCCGTGAACACAAGAAGAGGAACAAAAAGGTGGGCAGGAACGTTACCGGAGACACCTGCAGGGTAGGGCAGGGGCACAGAGGCACCAGGGCAAACTCCACCCCGGGGACACAGGGCCAGAAAAGACTTCCAAGAGACCTCGATGAGTTGAGATGAGTTGAGTCCTCAAAGAGAAGAGCACAACCAGACAAATGACACCACAGCAGCGAGTGACAACAAAGAGCTTAGCACAGCTGGCGCACGAGATGGGGGATGGGGGGTGGGGGGAGGCAGGGATGTGGAGTAAGGGGAAAAAGTAGACAAATCTTAAAAATCTTATGGACTCTAGAAGAGAGTCCGCTTTTAGAAGCCCATTGTGAGCAAGTGAGTAATGCCTTTTGGAAAGATATCAGAGGCAACATGGGAAAAGATTTGGAAAATGGCAAAAATGGAATGAAGGACTCCTCCTGGAAAACTACTCCTCATGGCCCAGAAAAAGATGAGAAGGAGCTGAGTGAGAGCTGGGAAAGCAGAGAGTGGGTGGGAGAGATGGTAACAGCGCAGAAACACAAAGGTTGCCCATCAGCTGTTTGGGAACAGAGTGAGGGTTGAGTGAGTAAAGGTCAAGGCTAGCCGAAGAGGGGAGTTGATAAGTCGACTGCCTGTTACTGGGAGAAAAGCCAAGAGGAGTGGGGGGTGGGGAACAACAGTGTGCTCAGTGTTTACTTTAAGGTACTTGTGAGACATTTCACAGAAGATTCCTGGAAGAGAGCTGGAGACAGAGTGTAGACTTTGGTGAGTGAGTGGAGACTGTCAGCAAATGGAAGTTAGAGGTAGTAAAGAAAGAGATCAGGCATGGAGGGGGTGGGGAGAGAATAATGAAAGGAGACCCTAAAGAGACTTGGGAGATATCAGGATTGAAGAGTGAAGCAGAGGAAGAGGTGCCTCCCTAGGAGCTAGGGGATAGGTGGAAGGAAGAAAAGCAGGAGAGCGTGGTGACCCAAGACCTATGTTGACAGGCTTCAAAAAGAAAGAAAAAGTCACCAGTGAGAAATGCCACAGTCATGTCACGTGAAAAAGGATTGAGAGGTATTTTGGATTGTAAAGGATCTGGGCAAAAACTTCTCAGCAATTTAAAAATGTAATGCGAGCTTCTGATACAAGTACAGAAAGAAATATAAATATGTTGGGGGGAGTGGAATGAAAGATGATCCCTTCTGAAGTCCCTCGGTGGCCCAGACGCAGGAATCCAGAAGGTACTATAATGCCAAGGATTGCTTCTACCTAGATGCCAGACGGTCCCTCACTTCCATTTTCTGGCTAGCCTGTGCTGAATATAGAGTTGCCGAGACAATTTCTTTAGAAAGTCCCAATTAAATATCTGGTCGTAGTAGACAAGACATATTCCAAGAAAACCCACTTAAATCCCTCCACCACTATTCCCTTCTACTCTCCTCAGTGGAGTTTATGCTACAGTTTCAGACCACAAGAATTTTCAAGACTTGGTTTTCCAACTACGAAGTAACCAATTTGGGGTCCTCTCTTGGCCCCTGTGCCACTGGTTTCTGTAAGGTCTTTCTTCCTAAAGCCACCTGCCAATGGACATGTCACATAGCAAAACTCCTGTTGTGCAACTGATGTCTAAATAAAGGAAGCTAGCCTAGTTTTTACTTAGATGCAGCTTCCACTCTCCAAGAATAGGGAAAACAGATTCTGGAAGTTCCAATTAGGTGGAAGCATGGTTCCCGTCCCTTCCACGGCAATTCTAGAAAAAGGAGATTGGGGAGCCATGGGGTGGGAGATGTTGCTGGAACCTGCTCAGCTTTGAGTTTCATGGTGTCCTCTGTATGGAGGAACTCAGGGGCAACTGGCAGGATCTCACTCACAAGAGGTATCAGGGTCATGAGCACTGGGAGATTTGCAGCAACGAGCCAAGGGACTGGTCTGAAAGGGCACAGGGGACCCACATGCTGAGCTGGATGGCTCCAGAAGGTTCTGGAGACCTGCTCTACTGCCAAACTCCAAGCAAGGTGTTGGTGGATCTTAATTCATTTAATTCTTAAGTTTAATTTTCACGAGTCCAAACACCATTTTTGTCTACTAGAAACTTCCCTAAACAATTCAGAATGCCTGCTAGAAGGCTAGAAAGGATGCTTCTAAGGAATGTTCTGCATCACTTAATCATCTGTGAAGCTCTGCAGTTTCTACAGCAAGTCGAATACATGTGTAAGAGAAATGTGAGTCCGGGTCATTGCTTTTTTCTTTGAGATTGTCATAAGAAGCTAAAATCCCCCTTGGTTTCTATGACAAGTAAGGAAAAAATACAGAGAACGTCATCAGGTTTATCATAATTAACAGGTAGACCTAAGTTGGGGGCCGCCCTGGGGGCCTAGGGGTTAAGTCTCAGTGCTACCATCATGAAGGTCCGAGTTCGATCCCCAACCAGGAAGCTTCCACATGGTGCAGCAGACCTCTCCTGCCTCGCCTGCTGCTCCCCCCAGCAGTGTATTTCAGTAGATCTGCCCGTTCTGCTTCCCACTCTGTCTCTGGTGAATTCTCTCACCCCCCTGCCCCCCCAGCCTACATCCCAGTTCTAAGCAAGGGAAAAAAAAAAAGACAACCAGGTACCTGAGTTTGTGTGTTTCCTCCTTCCAGCAAGGCAATGCCCAGCAAAATGCCTTCTGAAAAAATTCTGTCGTTTTTTGTGTTCACTATGACATCAATGACGAGTTCGGATGCGCCCTCCTTATCCAGCAGACACTGAATGTCCGTCAGTGATATCCCCATCTTATCTGGATCTTGTCCAGAAAAGCTTCCTGTGATCAGGAAAGTAAACAAATCAGACATTAGCAGTACACAAGTTTCCCCCCTCCCCCGATAAAGTTAAATATAATGAAGTCAGGGGAAAAAAAATAAAAAGCTTGTAAAAATGTATTTATTAAAGGTAGGACACGGTAGTTAACGATCTTCATAAAAAATTATTTTGAAAAATAAAACCAACCTTATTTTTGTCGTTAGTTTACATATTAAGAAACTGTAATTTCTTGAACTATTTTCCAGTGTAAAAAGGCAAAACTAAGTCTTAACATTCAAGTCTGTTGTTTGGTGAGTTTGAAAATGCACAAAGGTTTTCAACAGCACTCTTTAAATACACTTTCATATCTGTGCTATTTTAGGTGAAATGCAAGAGTAGTAACGTCAGCATGAAGATTCATGATGAAAATCCAGGAATGAGGGAAAAATGATCAGTCTTACCTCCTCCTTGGGGAGACTTGCTGTAGGTTCCAGAGAGACTTGCTGTACCAACTCCATAATCACCTTTAAAATACCGATTCAGGAGTATTTTTCTTAATGTGTTACCCTAAAAAAAAGTTAAGAAAAGCATTAACTATTCTCTTTTTCAATGAAAGGGAAAATATTGGTGTATTAGAAAGTCTTTTAAATGCATTTTATGAATGAGGTTGAGGTGGGGAACAGTTCATTTTACACTGCATATTTTCTAAAGCAAAAATTTGCAAATGTTACCCAAGAAAATAATAATTTTTACTTCTCTCTGAAGAATAAAATACAGAATTCTCAAAAGAATGCACTAGAAAAAATAACAAACACTCTACATTTAAGATTGCTCAAAAAACAGAGGGTCAGGATGTCAATAAGAATATCAGTGATGCCCCCAAAATATGGATGAATAACCCCCCCGCCCAAGTCTTAACAATAGGTTCTTAGTAAAAAGAGCTTAAAAGGTGCTGGGTAAGTGGCACTTGCTCAAACACGAGAGCCAGAGAAGACAGCGAATGACAGTTTGACTCCAAGACCTGTATCCAGAATGCATCAGGCCAGACATGGCATTCTTTAATCAAATAAGTAATTAAAAAATTCCCAAGTCTTCAATCCTGTACTGCTTCCAAGAACATTTTAAAGATAATACCTTTTGCAATAGTTATTCTCATGTATGTACAAAATATTGATAACGCCACATCTGTTTTATTGGTTATAGTTATTTTAATAGACAAGAACAATTTTAAAGTATTATTCAAAGAACAGTTGTTTAAATTACTTAAATCAATACAATAACTGCTGAGATATTATTCTCAACTTGCTATTTCATTAAAACTGGGGTTGGCTGATACAACTGGAGCAAGACTTGAACTCAAGTCTGCACTGCAAGATCCCTGCCAGCTCCCCTCCCCCTGCCTCCGCTGGGCTGCTTGCCCCCCACCCCCACAAGCATGCCAGCGCCCATCCAAGATGTGGCAACGTGGCTCTCTTTGCACCTCCATCTCTCAAGGCTTTTTGGGGTTCTCAATCCATCTTCCCACTCCCTCCCCATCAGCAATTTCATCTGCTACTCTGGCTGCAGGATCCTTTCTGCAGGTCTGACTGCAAACATGCTTCCTCCTCAGCTTCTCGTCTGCTTTCACATGGATTTCTAGGCGCCGCAAACTCATTTTTTTTCGATAGGGAATATTCCTTGCTTCTAACATGTTTTCCTCTCAATTTCCATTTATTTTAAGGAGACAACAATCATGATGGCCATGTAGACTCCACACTTCAGGGATCATCCATGATGCCACACCTGCCCCCGCCACGGTGACAAAGAACTGTGAAATCCATGGGCCTCTCTGGTTGCCTAGGGGTTAAGTCTCAGCACTATCACCGCTATGGCGTGAGTTCGACCCCTGGCCAGGGAGCTGACCCACATATGAGGCAGCAGATCTCTCCTGTCTCGTTCACTGCTCCCCTCAGCAGGGTATTTAAGTAGATCCACTTGTTCTGCTCCCCACTCCGTCTCTGGTGAATCCTCTCACCCACCCACCCACCTCTGGCCTACACCCACTGTTCTTCTACCAAACACTAAAAACAAAACAAAATTGTGAAATCCTCACAATTCTACCTTTTCAGCTGCAGCTTCCAGCAGGGCCTTCACAAACTGTGTCTTAAGCAAACTGAATGATGGGAGGATTTCTTGACCAGGGTTCCAAGTATTTCTGCTCACATCACATTCTCTACCTGAGAAGTTCCTCTTTCATCCTATCTTTACTCTACAAATATTCATTATGTAGCTACTATGTTCTAAATACTCTCCTAAGTGAATAAAATATAAGCCTCCCCTCAAAGGGACCTCAAAGGTCACTTTCATAGTCAACACAAACATTCCACCTTCTAGAAGCACATAAAAGGAAATAGGCGGCTCCAAGGAGGCTCCTCCTCGAGGCCTCCACTGCTCCCACCAGACCTTTCTTAACCCCCAGAGGACAGTAGGCCGTCTGGCGCACAGTCAGGGTGTGGCAAACCTGTCCCACACGCCAATGTCCCAAGGATGATAACAGACACTCAGTGTCTGGACTTGTTATCCTGTGACTTTTATTGATACTTCAGTTTTTAGACACAGACATTTATTCCAACTTCCTCTTTCAAGTTTTCTTCATTGGAGACTTTTTCATATGGGGTGAAGCATTAAAGGCGATGACTAATTTCAGCAGAAACAATAAGGGGTAAAAGCTTATCCTATGAATGAGTACAGCTCTACTAACACTATAAATACTATGTGCATACCTAGAGATGACAGAAGAAACAAAGTCTTTCCTTTAAAAAAAAGAAAAGGAAAACCTTTTGAGTTGAATTAATTTTACCTAACTTAAAAATGGTACTCCCAAAAGGGGAAGAAAATCCACACAAAACATTTCTTTGGAGTTTAGTGGATTTTGACTATGCATCTCACTATGGGAAGAGGTGGTGTCAGAGAACTTTTAGACCTGTAAATTAAGAGGCTGAACTTGTAAAATGGAGAGAAAAATGTAGGATCTTATTAACGAGAAACTTAATTTCTTTAAGGGGGAGTTCAGCCTGCTGTTCTCATCATCACTCGCCTCTCTACAGCCCAATGCCTTGCTTCTTGCTCTAATCACTGAAAGCTATAATGTAAAAAGCTGAAAAATATGAAAATTCAAGCCTGTTTTTCTTGAAATTGTACAAGTTTAGTCACGGTCTAGTAGAGAGTCTGCTGTGGGGGACGGGGCTGGGTCCATGTAAACAAGGTTCCCTTTTTTATTCTTTGTATGAGAGACTTTGAGCACTTTATGCTAAGAACCCAACTAAGAGCTAAACAATCACTATTTTTTTTGTTTTAGGGAGAAACACAAATCTGCTTTCTACTCTTTGTAAAACAAAAATGTCCTTTGGGGCCTCCCCTGTCACTCAGCGGTTAGGCACTGCGCTGTGGAGCTGTTGGCGGCAGGGGCAACGCCTGGCCAGGGAGCTTCCCACATGGCGCGGCAGACCTCTCCTGCCTCGCCCGCTGCTCCCCTCAGCAGTGTGTTTCCATCAACCGGCCTGTTCTGCTTCCCGCTCTGTCTCTGGTGAAACCTCTCGCCGCCCCACACCTCTGGTCTGTACCCCAGCTTGTATGCATAATAAACAAATTTTTTTAAAAAAACGTCCTTTTTGCTGTGAGAGGAATAAAGCTGTTCAAAAGGAATAAAGCTGTTCAAAACCAGCTGTCGAGGAAGACTGAGTCATGTCAAATTAAAATAACTTGCTGTTATTTCAATATTTTCTTCAGCCAGATAAAACTGTAGGTGCTTATGAGATTCATAATTGTGATAATCAAATTACAGCTTCAATGAAAGCTTCCATTTCCTAACAGTGGAATATTCAGAGCCCCTGTGTCTGTGTTCTTAACTATGGAGCCAGTGGCCTGGGTTCCAATCCCGTCTACACCACATACCAACTGAGCATCATAATCCCATTTCTCCACCACCCTGAGCCTGCCCCACAGACAGCCCCACAGGCTGCCCCACCCTACCACACAAATTTCTCAGGAATAGTCACTGTCTCCACCCTCCCAGGGTTTTTGTGGTGAATAATTTGGTGAAAGTATGTAAGTTCTCAGCATAGCTCCCAGCACATACTCAGCCCACGTAAGTTGTGCTGTGTAAACAAGTGCATCTCAGTGGATGGGATTCCAGGGACTATCAGTGTCATCCAGAGCACTGTTCACAATGTACTAAGTTCATAATGTACTAAGTGCTTGTCCATACTTTCTCACTGGATATGAGACCTCCCCATGTAAGTGGAGGAAAATCTAACATGCTAACAAAAATCTAACATGCTAAGAAAAAAATAATAAACAATAAACTCCCTGAAAATCCTGATTTGTCCACTAGTCCTCAGTCCCTGGAATGATATATAATACTTGTGAGTCAGTGCATTCTCCCTTCACTATATAAAATGGAACTTACAACTTGCATTGAAGTGGAAGAAATTCTACCCTTGTTCAAACTATAGTTTTCAAGAAAGGCAAGAGTCCATTTTGGTGCTAAAAATGAACAAAGAACAGCCACAGATGGAACACTATTCTCTTGTGTTTGTCTTAGCCATCCTCACATGAAAATGGAAAACTTCAAATGGAGCTATGTCACAAATTTAGCAGAACAGACTTCTGTTGGCAAACACTGAGTTCTGACTTGAATGATCAGAGGCAAGTGCTGGGTGGCGGGTCTCAGCTTGTCTTGGGGCTTTCTTGGTGGCCTGCACAGCCTATGATGGGCAACTGTCGTGATGGCTTGGATGCGAGTCATCTCCATTTTTCACTCAAATAAAACCATCGAAGAACCCCTGTCAGAAATTCTGGTGCCAGGGTTGTAAATACTGTCTCAGAGCTGGAACTTCCACGGCAGGAATGTGGGAGAGGACTGGAAGCACATTAAGGCATCTTGGAAAGGATTCCACAACATCTGAGAAGTTGCACTTCTGTGCTCAATCTTCACATCCAAAATGAATTCTTGTGGAGGTTCCCATGGAAGGTGTCTTTGCTGGGTTGGGCCAAGCAGCAAGCAGCGTCCTTGCCAGTTTTCTCAATGTCAGAGTCAATTCCAGGCCACAAGACATGGCTTGGAGCCAATGTCTTCATGTGAACGCATCCCAGATGTGCCTAATGCAGTGTAGCCAGCATAACTAACAACCACCTTCTGAAATTACAACAAAACATCTCCATAAAAAGACATCTTCTGTGGTCACAAACGGCAGGCTGACAGACTGGGAGTATCTGGGAGGGCTAGCTCTTTCCCTGACCACTTCCTGCAGCACCAATTCCAATGCATCAAGAATTAAGAAGCTTCGATGTGACTGCCTTTCGTGGACAGAAAAAACAATCGTAATTTCCTCACCTCAGAAAGAACTAAAGATTTTTTCTGATTTTCAAGAAAGCACAACATGCTGCATTCTGGCAGTTAGCAGTATCAAGAGTGAAGAGAGGAGGGAGTGGAGGTCCCGCCTCCACATTTGTTCCCTTTCCTTTGGAAAAATGATACAATGATGTAATACATTTTCCCACTGTGGACAATATAATCAAGACATCATCAAAATATGACACCACAACCAGAAACCTAGAAGATTAAGTCCTTGGCTGGAAATTCAAAATTAACAAAAATCACCAATTAGAGATGCTTAATGTAGGTTTCTTCTTCAAAGACTAACGACTAGCTATTAATCAGTGTGGACAAGATCTTCAAGGAGGATACTGGGTGTGAAGCTCCCCCACAGCCTCACTGTAACATTTAACTTGATATTAAACTAACTGCTGTTTCACTAACCTTTGGTTCCCTGACAGCGTGACTGTGAGACAGTCTTCATTTGAATTCCCATGGGTACAACAGGTACATTTCAAGTTTCAAATAAATTACACTGGTCAACATTGAGATCGTTACTTACTTTAAAAAAAAAAAAAGGACTTAATTTGTAGTATTTTGGTGTGCTGAACATGAATATAACCCTGAAATTTTTTATTAGCTCTCGTTTTGAAGATGTTTCATAAAATTCACTTTGTATGTTTCACTGTGTAAATTTATCTAGTAGGAATGCAACAACATCCTAAATCAGCCTACAATGATGTAATATTGCATCAAATTGCATAATACCATCATGCACACATCATCCAGAGTTGATTGCATCATTTTCTGATGCAATGCAATACTACTGCCAGGCGGCTGCTGAAGTAAGATGACGTCAGCAGTGCACTATAGAAAGCCCTGTCGGAAAGGTTGAGCATTGAAAATATTTCAGACTTTGTGTGAGACAGTTTAAGCTACTCTTCCATAGAATAGTTATTATTTTATCCATTTAGGCACAATACAGAACAGTAATGCCTCGAAAGTGCGTTAATGGCATGGGCAATTTCTGCTCTATTTGTGGGGAAGTGACATCTGCCAACCAGAAGGAAAGTATCACTTTTCAAATGAAGGCTTATCATCTTTACTTCGGATGCAAGGTTGGTGACCAAGACAAGCCTTGGGCCCCTCATATATGCTGTGCTACATGTACAAGACAGCTTCCACAGTGGTTAAATGGCAAAAGATCATCAATGCCGTTGGTAGTCCCCATGGTGTGGAGAGAGCCAAACAACCACATAAAAGACTGTTACTTCTGCTTGGTTCCTCCTCTTTCTGGCGGAATAATGAAGCCAAATAAGTTGAGAAGAGTCTACCCAAACATTCCGTCTGCATTGAGACCAGTTCCACATGGTGAGGGACTTCCTATTCCAGAACCTCCAACAGAATATTCTCTTGATTCATCTGAGGAGGACAAGGGGGAGCCGACCTGTTCTTCTCCTGTTCCATCAGCATGCAGTGATCCAGATTTTCACTGTGGTGCATCATCAACCCCACACAGACTAACACAGGAAGAACTAAATGACCTGGTTTGTGATTTGGACATATCCAAGAACAAGGCAGAATTGCTAGGATCAAGACTCCAACAATGGAATCTTCTAGAAGATATCACAATTACTTTACATCGAAAGCAAAGCAAAGATTAAAGAGGGAGTTTTCTGGGTCCTCATCTTTAAGAGCTCTTCAAAGATGACCGGTTCAACAACTTGCTGCAGGGTGATGCGAAACAAGCATGGAATGCTTTTCACCTAGTGTCTACAAACTTTCTTGGAAATGTTAGGGCAGAAGACTACAAGGAACTAGTAGAAGACATGCTGATGTAGTATCAGAAACTTGGCTGCAATATTTCTCTGAAGACCCACTTCCTTCATTTCCTTCTGGATTTCTTCCCTGAAAACTATGGTATGGTTAGTGATGAATGTTGCGAATGTTTTCATCAAGATATCGCATCAATGGAACAAAGATTCCAGAGAAAATGGTCCACTACAATGCTGGCTGACTACTGCTGGACACTCCCCAGAGATTCTCCTAAACAGCTATACAAGAGATAAGTGAAGAAATCGAAGAAGTAGTCTATGACTTGATTTTTTACAGGTATTAACCGTAGGCCTATTACTATTGGCATGCATTTCGTGATGTAAACATCCATTTATTGCAGATCACAAAAAAAACCTAGAGTCAAAATTAGAATTTGACTGTCATATTCGTGTTGAGCATATACAAATTGATAGGAAATGACTAATTTTATTTCAGTAACATGACTTGTAAAAATCTGTTGACGAGTGTTATTGCAACAGCTGTAACCTAATAGAATTACATGAGGCCCGTCATTATAAGCGACTACATCTGCAAGGGAGTCATCTGGAGGAACGTGGCCAATCGCCTTTAATCTAGTTACGTGATGATTTGACTTTCTTGGTCACTGACTTCGAGGAGTAAAAGCCAACTCCTCCTCCTGATGGTTTCTCCCACTATCTTCTAATGAAAATCACAAATTTCAACTGTAGTTACTATATACATTCACAAGATGCTCTTTGTCAACACAGTGACACAATCATTATCAACTTGAAAAACAAATGTCTCAATAATTCTATTAAAGGGACTTTAAAAAATCCTGGAAAAAATTTTAAAACCACTCATTTATTCGGCATAACAACAAAGACCTCTGTCTGCCTTTCCTTCTACTTCGTCATTGTAAAGACATTCACTGCATCCCCTGCATGTGTCAGGAGCTAGAAAAGGGGTGCAGAAAAGCAATTCTGCAGCATATGGTGGAAGAATCCTCAGATATGTAGTTGAGACATACGGCACTGTTTTTCAATATAAATAACCCGCACTGGACCATGTGATTCCATTTGTGAAATTTAAACACTTAACCAGTAAATGATGATGATGTTTAAACATTTGATAATGATACTGGAGAAAGAGTAACTTCACTCATCATTCCAGATTTATCAAATATCCTTGCCTCTAGGCAAGCTCAGTTGCTGAGAAGCCTCTGTTAGGAGGTGAGTCTGTGCCCGTCTCATGAGGAGTAAAGAACATTATTTTCTTTGAAGTGTAACAATGCCTGTCAGTATCTGACTTCCAGAAAGCACATTAACAGGCATCAAACAGAACAGAATCGCATATCTCAGTCATTTTAGTCATTTTAATATGGTGTCTGCTTAAATTCAGAGGTTAAGGAATTGTGTCACTCCCTCCCTAGTGGAACTAAGAATGGATTCTTCAGCTAGTACTTGTTTGATTTTCTGAGGGAGCCATCACATATCACATCCTCTCATGTCCCAAGTTGAGAGAAGAGTAAACAAGCAAGAGATGAACAGTCAAGATTTAGGTACGACTCCACGATGGTGGTAAAACCCTTAGCTTCACATACCATAAATCACAAAATCACAGCCCAATGGAACACAACCATTAAAGTGAAGTCTAGAAGCCCCTGGCATGTCGTCTGCAAACCCCTGAGAGCTCTATGCCTCGCTGAAATGACCCCAGGCTCCGCATGCTGCAGTGTGTCTGTGTGCTCACACTGAGCCTGGGGGAATGGGATTTCAACTGGTTATTTCAAAGCTTCTGCCAAGATTTTGGATGGCATGAGGTATGGTGAGGTGGGGTAGTAGACTCAATAACAGACTCAGTTTACGAGAAGTCCCAGAGAACAAAAAAGATAAAGTCAGAGGGGAAGGAGATGGGACAAATGAGAAAAGTGCTATTGATCTGAATAATAATGTCAAGTACAACTGGGAGTTTTCCTGTTGGACAATGAAAACATCCTGTTTAGCGTACTTGTGCCTATTTAGAGGCACTAGTGTAGTGATTGCTGTTAAAGTTCACAATTATTCAGCACTGACTGACACAGAGGTACAACTTTGCAAGGAGGCAAGGAACAACGTACACAGAGGTAACTAGTCCCCTCCGGCCCTGGCCCCACCTCCCTGCTTCTGCTGGTCTCATGTTCTCAGTGGGATCCAGAGCACCAAGCTGTGACCTGCTGATCTCCAATCAAGAGGGAGCTGAGCACAGGGGATGGTGAGGCGCACTCAACTCCAAAGAGCTGAGCAATGTAGTAGAAGATCAAGAGAGAGGAAGAGAGTGAGATCAAGAGAGCGCGCTCATCCCTTTTCCAAAAGCACTGGAAACAAAGTGACTTTCAAAAGGGAGAACCTGACTGTTGCTTGCATTATTTATCAATCAATGCAAATATTTTGACACAAAAGTATGAAGCCAATTTTTGATAAATTGAGAATGTATTTTGAAGCTCCACAGGCAGAAAGGAAATATTTATGGTGCTAAGAGAATGAAGAGGAGCTGTACAGAGCACAACTTCAAGGAGAGTTTTTGGTAATTTAATGAGATAGTATCTTCGCACAGTTTAACACCTAAGAAACACCACCCCTACACAAAAGCTCCCAGCCTTCTGAGCTATGTACTTAGTGGAAAGAACAATGTTTTGGAGGCCAAGGTCTTTGGTTTGGGTCTGGCATCTGCCCCTAGCTTTGTGATCTCAAGAATGTTACTTAGGGCCTCCCTGGTGGCGCAGCAGTTGAGCACTGCGCTGTGGAGCTGTCGGCAGTGCGCGATGTGAGTTCGATGCCCGGCCGAGGAGAATCCCACATGGTGCGGCAGACCTCTCCTGCCTCGCCCTCCCCTCAGCAGTGTATTTCTGATCTGCCTGTTCTGCTCCCCACTCTGTCTCTGGTGAACCCTCTCGCCTCCCCACACCTCTGGCCTGTACCCCAGCTTGTATGCATAAATAAATAAATCTTTAAAAAAAAAAAAAAAAGAATGTTACTTAGCTGCCCTGAGACTGTTTCCCCATCTGTGACTAATAATCACAAGCGTGTAGAACACTATTTTAAGGATTAGAAATTACATATATGAAAATCTCATGCTCTTAACTCATAAGTGCTAAATAAACAGTTAATACCATATTTTGTTTGATGTTTAAAGAAAAACGAGCTTCGACATGAAAAGGACCTGTGGAGTTCATGGCGTGTATTACACAGCCCAGGGCCAGCTGCAACCTTCTATATTTCTTTTTTTTAGATAAGGTAAATTAAAAACCAGCATTATTTTGTAGAAGACTATTTTGAAGTCAACTTGATCTACATGTTATGGTTTCATTAAAAATATGAAATAAATGTGCACAGTTGTAGCTATCTTCAGCAGCCAATTCAGACCACCTTTTGTTAAAGCAGTATTAGTAAGAATACCCGTATTTCATATTCTACCAGGAAAGCGCAAATTTCCCTCCTAATATCCATCTTTAACTTGAGAAATGTGAGAAAAATACTGAATGTATCTGTAACTTTCATGCAATGATTGCTCATTAAGGAAAACTGCACTTTCTAACTGGTTTCCGATATGTGGCCATGCACTTGGTGGCCTCTAATTCATTCTTCAATCAGTAGGCAGAGCGGTGTGAAACAACAAGAGAACTAGATTTCTGAATACAGTGTACGAATATAGAATGTTTGCAAATTGCTGAGAAAAAAATCTGGTTTCGGAAAAGTGAACAAAGTAATTGAACTTGCATCTCATATAAGATATATACATCTGGTCAATAAACATAAAAAGATACACCATTATTAGAAGGAAAATGCAAATTAAACTACAATGAGACATCATTTTATAACTACTAGACTGGCAAAAATTACAAAGTCTTAGAAACCAGATGCTGAAGAGGACGTGGATTGACTGTGGGAATGAAAACTGGTACAACCGTTTTTGAAAAATATGTCTGCACTCACAATTCAATTCCCAGGGAAACAGATGCTCCAGAAGACTCATAACATCACATCCTACACAGTAATATCAGCATTGAGAGGCAAAAAGTAGGGAACATAAAATATTAAAACTGAAACCAATCCACCAGCAGTAAAGTGGATCAATAAATAACGGCATATTTGCAGAGTGGAATAGTATACAGAGGTAAAAATGGATAAATTAGAGCTCCACAACAATACACAACAACTTTGCTGAATCTCAGAAACATGTTGAGAGAAAGAAGAAAAAAAAGCAAGTCCTAGAAAACACACAGTATATTAAAAATGCAAGCTATCAGTTGCTTCTGAAAATGGCCAGAGCACACAGGTAGATATGTTATTGGTGCTGCTGTCATTCTTCATTTGACTGGGAGGATTCATGGGTTTTCTATAAATCCAGTATTCCAATAGAAGAAAATACTCAAGAAATAGCAACAAGGACGGCTGCTTTCGACCTAGGAGAGTCAGTTGCGATCCACTTCTCTCTGAAGGCTGATCAAATTTATTGCACAGCTTAGGTGAGGATTCATGATCCGACACCGACAAATCTTGAAACATTGTCATCACTGTTTTCTGCACCAATCCATGTCTTTCTCCTGCCATACATGCTTTCAGCCTCTCATCACCCTCCCTTCTGTTTCAACCTATCAGTGGATGATGGGCTCTTTTGCCAGTCATGCTTTCAGACCCCTCCCACCTACCCCAGTGCTCTGTTTTGCTTAGGTAACTTCCACTCAACCTTTAGGTATCAGTTCAACCACATCAGAGCAGATAGCCTTATCAAGTTCTCCTGGAACTTCACCATGTACTTTAGATTTATATCAATCTTTGAGTGAGTCTGTCTCCCTCCACTAGATGATAAGCACC
Organism: Scalopus aquaticus; assembly: GCA_004024925.1. Lineage (NCBI taxonomy): Eukaryota > Metazoa > Chordata > Mammalia > Eulipotyphla > Talpidae > Scalopus > Scalopus aquaticus. The sequence goes on along the minus strand of PVIJ01000030.1, from coordinate 181,348 downwards.
AAGAAGATAGAACTAGGCTTTTCCTTGCCTTTTTGCTTGACCAACAACTCCAACTCCTAGCACAAAACCTGCATATAAAGTACTGAAATAATTTTGAAAGAATACAAAAACCAAAGATTCTGAGTGAAAGACCACCACATTAACCAACAAAATTTGATATGGAGTGCAATGTTTAAGGACTATGTGGTATTTATATGACGTCTTTGAGCCAGCAAATATTTGAGATATAAGCGATGTTACTTGCCTGTTAAATAGCTTTAATACGTAAACATGTTAACTATGGGTCTATGACTGAAAGAAGGAAACACTGTTAAAATCCAATCAGCAAAATGTTACTATTTTTAAAAGCAAAGATGGACAAGTCCAGCATTCAGTCTCAAACACTAGAAGTAAAATATTAATGACTGTAGATACGACCTATGCAGGAGAATGCACCAATATGCCAGCAGTCTGCCCCGAGGTCTTCCCCTGTTACCATGTCTACTGAAATAGGATTTTTGTATTTTACTGAAGAACACAGCACCTTGAGGCTGTACCTCATGCCAAGGAGCTGATTTAGCAGTAATTTCTCATATTATCATCTTAAAAATATATAAAGTCACTATTCTTTTTAAAATATTATGTTTGGGTGTGCCATAATTTATGATAACATGTTCTATTTTTGCTCATTTTGCTCTCATCAAATGAAAACAATTTTCTTTCTTTAGTGTTTGTTATGACATTAAAAAATGTAGATCTAATCTGGATCTCTTTCTGTCCAACAAAATGGTCCATAAGGACATAAATTTTGCTGACTTTAACATAAGCAAGGATCTGCTCTCATGAGCTCCTAATTGTGCTTGATAAGCTAACCACAATTTTCAAAGAATTTCACAGGGAAAATCTCAGAGATGACATTTTAGAACTGGTAGAAACTAGGAATTACTTAAATATTCACCAACATTTCAAAGCACCAACACAATTATTATAAAAAGAAAACGAAGTCTCAACTGAAGCACAACCAAAAATGCCTGCGCTGATTACAGACCAAGCACCAAAGACCTTACTGAGGAAGAGAAAGCCTTTGTGCGGCCTTGTGAATATTTGAAAATCATCGTGATTCCCCACGGCACGCATCAGAAGAGGGATTTCGTGTTGCCACATGTGAAAGCTGTAACTGCCATCAGGGCATGACATTGGCATGGTTGCAACGCCCCCGCAGTGCACGTGCTGCTAAGAAAGCAGAGCTGCTTGGCCAGGGATCTATACCACAAATGCAGGTCTTCACACGCTGCTGCATCACCTGCCACATGCAGCCTGAAGGAAGCCAGACAAAACATGCTCGAGCTGTACAGAAAACTTAAAAACTTCAACACATCCGATTGGAGGGAAGCCAGCTATTTGCAATTAGTAAATTGAAGAGGACAGGGAAAAAAAGTCTTGTCAGTGACCTATAGGTTGCTGATCTAATAAATATTCTGAAACTGGGAAGAAGAGGTCAAACTCTCTTCTCTCTCTCCATTTTTACACTCCTGTATATTAGTGCATATTTATTATGGATATTTATCAAATTTTCCAATTATTAAGTGCTGCTTTCTCCTCCTGGCTATTGACAAGCATAGATGAGTGTTGCTCCCCAAAGTAGCAATGACATTGAAGAAACACACTCCTTTTTATTATGTTTCAGCGATTCTAACACATATTTTTTCTCACATATTTTAATGTTTCTGAATTACAGCTCATTTTAAAATCAATCGGGTTTCAGAGGTTAATTGGCAACATTCTTATTCTCTCTAGTGATACCACTGATGGCACGTTAGAAATCAGTGAGCTCTATCAAATGGAATGAGAAAATAAGCATGTCTTTTAATATGACATTGTAACACAAGCCAGCTGAGTGAAGTCATAGTCCGGGGCTTCACTATCACACACATTTTCCCCATTAATATAAAGCAAGATAAAGGTACACCAGAGATTTGGGGGGTTAATCTTATAGCATCAAACTGTTAGTTCAGAGTGTTTTCCCTTTTTCATTGCTATGTGTTTGATATGATACCTCAATTCCCTGCCATCATATGTTTTGACATGATATTATCTAGTTGGATTTGCATTAACATTAGTAAGGAAAATAACAATATTGATGGGAAGGAGAGGTAGACAACATTTATCTAACAAATCCAGAGTAATAGTAAATAAGAGAGATACATATAACTAATTTATGAATGAATACTGAATTGCTTTGCTTTAAAAAAATTCCTCAATCCTCCCTTGAGACCACTTTACATCCACCAGGAAGATTGAAATAAGAGACAGTAACAAGTATTGGCAAGGAAGTGGAAAAACTGGAACTCTATACAATGCTAACCATAATATTAAATGCTGCAACCACCTTCAAAAATTGTTCAGCGGAGGCTAAAAATAAAAGAGAGAGTTAGCATATGACCCAGCAATGCCAATCCTATGGATATGCACAAGAGAAATGAAAATGCAAGTTGCAAAAAAAACTTGTACATGAATGTTCACAGCAGCATTATTCAGAATAGGCAAAAGGTGAAACCACCGAAACATCCATGAAATGACAACTGGATAAACAAAATGTGGTCTATCCCGATGATGGAATATTACTTGGGAATAAAAAGGAACTTAAATGCTGGTACATTCTGCAACACACATGAGCCTAGAAAAGTGGACACTAAAGGGAAAAAGACAGCTATGAAATGCCACATTTTTATGATTGCATTTATAAGAAATATCTAGAAGAGGTTAAGTCTATTGAGACAGAAGTTAAAGCAGTGGCTGCCATTGGGGGGTGGAGGATTGGGGAGTGACTACAAGTGGATATGGGGCTTCTTTTGGAGTACGGAAAATATTCTTATAGATTGTGGGTGTTGCAAATCTGTGAATAGACAAGAAACCGCAGAATTACACACTTCAGCAGGGTGAATCGTGTGGTCTGTGACAATGGCAATAAAGCCATTTTCAAAACATGAAATAAATCCATTAGGTTGAAGAAATTCACCCTTTAAATAATCTAGAAGTACAGATCGTAAAGACGACGCCGGTCCTGTCCAAATGCGTGCTGGGCGGCTGAGCCGGCACAGCTCCGTCCCACAGCGCTCTGCAGCAAGTACATCTGTGCAGCAGATGTGTGACAGAGGCCCACGTTCTGAATGTTACATCTGTTAGCAAATGTGGAAAGGCTCAAACTGCTAATTAAATATGAAATTGTATGTGTCAATTAGGAGCCAACTTCTTGTTAAAACTGCCTAACGTTTAAGGCACAATAAATTGAGCCGGTATCCAAGACTATTTGTGTCCTGACCTGAGGAGGAAGGTATCGGGGAGCTGAATGTAGGCGAGACAGTTTCCATGGATACCTCACACTACTTGAGGTGTAGAAACTAAAAATTATAAACAATTTCATAAAAATTATGCTTCATAAGATATATTAGTTACAAAAAACGATCTTCCTGAATAGAGAGGCTAAAATACATTTTGTTGATAATTAAATATGGTTTTATTTTTGCAGTGGGGAGGTCCACAATTTTTTAAAAAGAATAGTTTTTCAGTTGCTTTAGAATCCCTAATAGAGGAAGGGGCATATTCAAAATGGATCCAACATCATAAGCTTTACAGCAAACCTCAAGAGTTTGAAAGACATTTAGTTTTTATAGAGACCAACTATATCGAATGATTCCAGCTGAGTTTAATAATTCATCTGCCCATTGCATGCTAATATGTCGGTCTTTCCAAATACATGTACATTGTAATTACAACCAGGTCACTCCACCCACCAACCAGTGCTGCTTCCCATGAAATAAGAACACACATCTTCCAGATGTAACATAAAAGCCACAGAATGAAGCACACAAAATGAAGTATGAAAAATCTCCTTAAGAGAGGAAGATACTCCCTACACCACTTTGCTGAGACAACACACCTGTTTACACCTTCAGCAGGTTAAAGAAGGAAGAATAAGAGTGACAGCATCAGCTTTTTCCATGTCCCCAAATCACATCAATATTAGGCAATCGAGTCAGGATTTACTCCCAGAATGTCAAAGATAATCAGCTTTCCTGGAAGGACAGCTGTTTTCCTTGGACCCCCCTTGGCCTAGTCACTACATGACATCCAACGTGAGGACAAAGAACACAAACTATTTTCATAGAGGAGACAGATGAGTCAGTACATTTTAATCAAATTAAGTCAACATTTGCTGGTGTATCAGGACAATTACACCGACCTCACTGGCTGTTGAGCACAAACTCCCGTAACTCCAGTCTAGCAGTGATAACAGCATTATGCTCTGCCCACTTACTTTTCAAGAGGGTGCATTCGTTTTCATTGATGGTTAAAATAAGGACAAGTTTTCAAAAAATCAGAAAATGTTCAATGAAAGTGTCGGGGTAGGACTTGGTAGAAAAGAACAAAGAAGAACTTGACCTAGAGAAACACTTTTATTAAACAAAACCTTCTTTGATCAAGTTTTGTTATGGTTTTCTACTCTCCTCCCCTCATCTTATTCATGATCATATTGATTCCCCCAAATTCTTCCTGTTTTCCCAATCTCTTTTCACCTGAGTGAGAACCAGACCCTTTCCCCGCAGACCTTCAGTGTCTGGGTGTCTGATCTGAGCTGTATCATTTCTATCACTGAGGCAGTAACCTTCAGCCTGCCATTTCCTCCACCTGCACACTTTATACTGCCTTGACCTTCACCTTCAAAGCCATTTACTTGAAAAAAAAAAAAACCCAACTATGTTCTAGACACCAGCCCCTGAGAATAATTTGCAAGCTCCAGTTTTACATTCTTACAGTACTAAGGACAACGCCCTTGGAAGAATTAAGAAATTAATTCACCCATGTGCAATTACCTGGTTGGTGTCTGACTTTCTCACTAAATCTTAAACTCTACGAGGGTGTCACAGACTGTTCATCAGCATGTCCCCAGGGCCTAGCGGATAATCACTCATTTTTTTGTAAGTATATATCCTCTCATCCATTCTGTCTCTCCTTCCCAAAACCTCTGTATTCTGTCATTTTCACGTTTTAGTGGTAAAATTTTTGATATTTTAATAGAATGATTAATTTACAGAATCAGATTCTTGCTTTTGAAAATCCCTAAAGAGCCCCATGACGAAACAGTCTTAATCTGATTTTGGCTCCTGATGAACAGAACTCACTCTCAAGCACAGTGGCACTGACGTATAAACACGTATGAACACTTGTCATCGGTTGGACCTACATTCAAGCAAGTGCAGGAGGAGAGGCCAGGAGGGGCTTCGATGTGTCCACCCTAGCTGCAAATTAAGTCCCCAAGCGTCAGGCAGTCCCCCTGCGGCCTTCATCAGTCTCTAGCTTTGCCCGTCACGCCTTTCCTCAGTCTTCCCGTTCTTGGCGCTTAAATTTTAGCCTTTGCAGTTTCTGTCACCTGGAAAAAGACTTCTGGAAACACTATGCTTCATCTGTTCTTCACCTCATTTCAAACCTCAGCAAAAATTATCCCTCTACACTTACTTTACCTCTCAATGGACAGAGAAGGTAACCAATGGTTGGTTGGTTTGTTTTTTTTTTAACTCTAAAGCATTTGAGCAGATGCCCTCCTAACCTGGAGGACAACTACACGGTCTAGCATATTTATATCTGGGAGATTTCACAAGTTTGTGAAAGTCATTTTCTTTCTGCATTTTCAAAGACCTCTGCTTAAAGTAGAATTTGGCTTCTTTATGACATTGCTATAATACCGATATTTTTGTTCTTACTAAATTATGTTTACTGAGGCAATGCTGACTTACAACACTGTATATTTTAGGGGTATAGGGTCACACGTCTACAAATACATGTTTTCACACCACACCCAGCACCAAAGCACACATAACCCTCCATCTTAGGTCACTGGGCCCCTCCCCACTTTGGCTTCACTCCCCCTTCCCTTTTGGGAGCCTCAGTTCTGCAGTGAGATCGGAGAGTTTGTTTTGGTTTAGTTGGTCTTTTGCTTTGTTTCTTTATATTCCACATGTGAATGAAAACAGCTGGTATTTGTCTTTCTTAGCATCGTCGCCTTGTTGCAAATGGAAAAAGTTCATCTTTTTTATAGCTGACTACTAATTCATTGTGTATCTATATCACACTTTCTTTCTCCACTCACATGATGTTAACATTTCAACCCTTTGAGAAAAGTATATTAGTGTAGCTATGCATTTTGGAAAACAAAAAATAAATGACATGGAAGTCCATGGTGGAAGATATCATCAGCTAGTCCTGCCCTGAGAATATGTCATCACCCACACAAGAGGGTCAAAGACAAATCCTCGATTTACAGCTTCAAGAGGCCACAGACTAGAGCCTGACAAGAAGCTCAGCAAAACATCTCCCTTTTCTTCTGGAACACTCCTGGGCCAATCACCCAGATTGCGTGCAGTGAGGCGGGTCATGTGACTGAGCAAGCTGAACACTGGGACAAATGACCTGGACACACCTGGGTCGAGTCTGCTGTTCCTTCCTCCACCGTGTCCTGGTGCAGAGGAACAGGCGGCCTAGGAGGATGCAAAGCCCTGAGCCAGGAAGGAAGGACTCGAGAGCTGGACAGTGGGAGAACTGCACGTACACGGATGTCTGTTAGTAAGCTGACATAAGGGAACCTGCCTTACACTGTCAGCTTTTCAGATCCATCTGAAGCAATACGACCTTCTGTGGGGTGCCCCAACAGTGTTGCCTGATCTGAGCAGCTGCAGTCAGACTCTTCTGAAGGCACTGTGTCCACACCCACCTCTGTCTCGAGAACCTCTGACCCTGAGCACAAGCTAGCCAGGAAGCTGCAGGAAGGCGCATCTGGGAAGGCAATTTTATCCTTGCCAAAGTCCTGCTTCCCTAACTTCGTCCCAGCAGGCCTTCTTCCAGTATCTTGGCCATATCAACTCCTTATTCTCTCATCCAAGGTTCTGCTGTCCCTGAATCCCATTAGCACACACCTCCCCCACCCCACATACAGATGTGCACACACCCTCTCCTCTCCCTGAGGCCATTCCTGAATGATCCACCCCAGAAGACAACTCAGCCGACTGAAAGTCACATGCCCACCACCAACCATTTCAAATTGCTCACTAGGACTCAGCTGTGTCTAGCAACCTTGGTGCCCATCCATTTTCACTTGTGCCATCTTTGAACCTCTGAAAATTAGTCCCTTCCACAACGATGGCTTAAGAATGATTAAGCATCTGAAAGAACTCGTAAATCCCTCAATTAAATCTGTATTCCAAGAACAATGACAAATTTGTAAACAACACCAAGGAAGATTTGGTTGTTATATTTTATTATTTTACCAGCCAAGGAAGTCGTACAAGCTAAATCTCTTAGTATGATCAGTTCTCATGAAAAAGCTTCCAATTAACTGAGCTTTTTTAAAAGAGAGAAGAAAAAATAGGGAGGGAATGGAAAAAAGGATTAAAAAAACAACAGTGGATCATACTAGCTGGCATCTGTATTGATTCAGTTTGCTATACAAGGAACGAAATGATCATTGCTTTTTCTTCTAACAAAGTCCAGAAGATGATTTATAGGAATATTTACTGCACTTGTGATGTTTCTAGGCTTGAAATAAATCCATAAAAAAGAGACCCTGCTGTACTGGATCCATCAAGTTCTAGCCTGGCTGGAGGTGATGATAATTATTGGAAAGTGAATTGTTATATTTTCATCTGACTGCCTATTGCCTTGCCATGTGCTGTTTCCAACTCTGTGTGGAAATAATAGTACATCAAGGCATCTTGGGTGACTTATATAACCAGCTACTATCATTTGAAAACTGTCAGCTCGGTAACTTGCTACTGTAAGTGCACACTGTTGGAACACCGATTTCAGATCATTTATTTTCTGCCTGTTGCCAAGACCTGTATTTAAAAGGGAAATTCATTTCAAAGTTTCACCTTTAATCTTAAGCTGTTTTAAGTTTGGTTACTAATAAAAACCAAAAATAAATGAGACTTAATGTATAGTTAAACTGAAATTCTTGTTTTGTCAATTAAACTCTGCCTTTAAACTATGATCAGTTCTTCAGGAAAAACATAATTATCTGCTGCTATTTGGATTTACAAAAACAGATAAAAAAAATAAACTTCAAGCAGAACAGAATCTGTATTTCCTCATCAATTAAAAAGAAGATGGTAGAAAATGACTCTCCTAAACTCTCCTAACAAATAGACAAAATAATTTCTATCTTACTACTCACTCACATATTTTGCACTGACAAGGTAATAAGATCCCACAAGAGTAGTGAAAAATGGTTCATAAAATCTTTCTCAGATTGAACCTATATATAATCCAGTACCAGCAATTATCATCATTATTACTATGTTAACTATTAATTTTTATTAATTATATCCATTATTAATGAGAATAATTTTCCTGAAATTCCCAAGTACTAGTTCCAACTGGAATCTAAAATGGTTTTTCAAATGAAATGAAAGGCAAGAAAGAACAAAACAGTCTATCCCATTTTCCACCATGACTTTTAGGGGGAAATCTGCACATTATTTGCCTCCATATTTGAATAGTACCTGCTGTAATTGTTGTATAAACTGCATATCAAGGCTGTAATATTAAAATGCATCTTTACTTTTTTTTTTAATGTAGAAGATCTGGGGTATAGGCCAGAGGTGAGGGGGCTGAAAGGATTCACCGGAGGTAGAGTGGGGAGCAGGACAGGAAGATGTAATGAAATACATTGCTAAGGGGAGCACTAGTTGAGATAAGAGGTCTGCTGTGCCCTAAGTGGGTTAGTTCCCTGGCCTGGGATCAAATTCAGGCTGTAGAGGTGATAGCACTAAGACATTAAAATGTATCCTTAAAAGCACATACAGACTTCCATATATTCATGGCTCATTAGTTTAACCTGTATTTCTCCCATGGAAATCAATACAGACAATAAGAAGAATACAATGAAAACTTCATTTGCAACAAAAAGAAGAAACAGATAAAATCTGAAGACTAAGGAGCTATGAGGGCCTCTCATATCAGCAACCACCAGGCAGGAGAAGTTGGGGGAGGCACTGAAAGCAGTACCAGCACACCAAAACAACAAAGGCGAACCCCTGTCAAGTTGAGAAGCCCACCCAGAAATACAAAAGTTGTGTTCCATATTGATCACAGACATCAGAATAGGGTGAAGCAAGAAACGCAGAGGGAGAGGGCTCTACAAGGACTCATTGGACAGCCAGATTTTAGTTTGGATTCTCTTTCGGTGATGGCAGAAAAAGAAAGAGCTTTTGGATCTTCAGACTCCTGTAGATTACTAGATTACTAGTTTTATCAACAAAAAGAAAATACAAAGTAATATGGAAGAGGGTGGTGGAGAGGAAGAAGGAGCAGCAAGATTTATCAATAAACGACACACATGGATCACGGGTGAATTGGTGGTGGGCTGCCCAAGGGGAATACAAAATGTAAAAGACACAAATAACAATAAAAAAAAAATAAATAAATAAATAAATAAATAAATAACCCAAAAAAAAAAAAAATAAAAAAAATAAACGACACACATGAGTTACACATACAAAACGAAACTGTTACCAAAGTTTCTGACAGGGATTTTTTAAATAAAATTGTTTCTATTAAAAAAGATGGCAGAACAAAGTGATAAGAATTCAGGAGATCATAAGAAAATATTTATTCGGAAATGAATAAATAATTGGGAGGGACATGACTACACAAGACACTACAAAAACAGAGAGACAGAACAAGGTGTTATGAGAAAAACAAAATGCTCTTTAATACTTCAAAAGTTAAAAGAGAAAATGAGAGGAAGAAAGATACCGAATAGAGACTCATCATACCATTAACTGGAGATCTGAGGAAGAAAAACAAAAGAATTGAATAGTTTAAAAAGACATCATGTAATCGAGTTTTACTAAACATAAAGAAGATTTGAAGAATATAACATTGATAAACTAGAAATCTAGGAATTCATTTTTAAAATCAGAAATCAAAAGACCCTTTGTATCTGGAAAATAATAAACTCTCCTTAAATAACCTTTGAGTCAGAGAGAAGAATTCAAACTAAATTTCAGAATTTCTAGAAAAACAACAATAATTAAAATCCTGCGTAGTGAGAAATGCTATAGGAGATGCAGCTAACGAAGTGCTAAGAGAAAAATCCATAGCCTTAAACATTGGTAACTATAAAAGTAAATTAAATGCTATACTGAAGCACTTTTAATAGCAAAAAAAATTTTTTTAATATATTTTTACTGTTTTTTATGTCTTTTACATTTTATATACCCCTTGGGTACCCACCACCAATACATCAGTGATCCATCTCCATGGTCCCTTGTGTTCTTTTCTATTCTATTTTGTGCCCTTATCCTTCCCTCCCACCCCCCCCCAACCCGAGTGTCCCTCTCCTATTTGGTTTCCTAATAGTCCTGTTATAAGTGAAACCATTCGATATTTTTCTCTTTCTTTCTGGCTTATTTCACTGAGTATGATCCCCTCTAATTCCATCCATGTTGCTGCAAATTGCATGTGTTTATCTTCTTTGAATGCTGAATAGTATTCCTTTGTGTATATGTACCACATCTTCTGGATCCAATCATCTATTTTTGGACATCTGGGTTGCTTCCATACCTTTGCTATTGTGAACAGTGCCGCAATGAACATACGTGTGCATGTATCCTTTCAGATTAGTGTTTTTGTGTCCTTTGGGTAAATTCCCAAAAGTGGTATTGCTGGGTCGTATGGAAGCTCCATGTTTAGCAATTTGAGGAATCGCCATACAGCTTTCCATAGTGGTTGGACCAGTTCACATTCCCAACAGGAGTGTAGAAGAGTTCCTTTTTCTCTACATCCTTTCCAGCATTTGTTGTTGCCTGTATTTTTAATGTGTGTCATCCTCACAGGTGTGAGGTGGTATCTCAATGTGGTTTTGATTTGCATTTCCTTGATTATAAGTGATGTTGAGCATTTTTTCATATATCTGTTGGCCATTTGCTTTTCTTCTTTGGAGAAGTGCTTTTTGAGCTCTTCTGCTCATTTTTTGACTGGGTTATTGGCTTTGTTTTTGTTGAGTTGTGTGAGTTCCTTGTAAATTTTTGTTATTAGTCCTTTATCAGATGTATTGTGTGCAAAGATCTTTTCCCAGTTGGTAGGGTGTCTGTTAGTTTTGGTTAATGTCTCTTTTGCTGTACAGAAGCTTTTTAGTTTGATTTAATCCCATCTGTTTATCTTGTCTTTCACTTCCTTCGCTTTGAGGGGTGTGTCTTTCAAGATTTTGCTGAGATGTATGTTGTGTAGAGTTTTGCCTATATTTTCTCCTATAAATTTTATGGTTTCAGGTCTTGCATCCAGGTCTTTTATCCATTTTGAGTTGACTTTTGTGCAGGGTGTGAGGTTGTAGTCTAGCTTCATTTTTTGCATGTGGCTGTCTAGTTTTCCCAGCACCATTTATTGAATAGACTGTCCTTGTTCCACTGCATTTTCTTTGCTCCTTTGTCAAAGATTAGTTGTTCATAGATATATGGCTTTAATTCTGGGTATTCTATTCGGTTCCATTGGTCTGTCTGTTTTTGTTCCAGTACCATGCTGTTTTAATTATTATGGCTTTGCAGTATAGTTTGAAATCAGGGAGTGAAAGTCCTCCGTTTTCTTTCCTTTTAGTTAGTAGGGCTTTAGCTATGCGAGGTTTTTTGTGGTTCCATATGAATTTCATCAGTAGTCGATCTATTTCTTTGAAGAATGTCATTGAGATTTTTATTGGAATAGCATTGAATCTGTAAATTGCTTTTGGTAGGATTGCCATTTTGATAATGTTAATCCTTCCAATCCATGAGCAG
>PVIJ01000030.1:88527-169444 GCA_004024925.1 Scalopus aquaticus | reverse complement strand
CTTTTTTGGTTTCGATTTTGAAGGGGATGGATTTCTTAATTTCTTCTTCTTCAGATTGGGTGTTTGCATATAGGAAGGCTACTGATTTTTGTGCACTGATTTTGTATCCTGCTAATAGCAAAAATTTAAGCCACAAAAATTTCAAAACTCTAAGAGTATAATGTAATGAGTTGGAAAAGAAAAGTAACAACACATATTTTTTTAAAAAAACTTTCCCCTTAGAAAAAATAAAAAAGATCCATCAGATAATTTACCAAGGAATGAAAAATAAAGAGCTAAAACCTTAGAGGGGGAGTAAGCAAAGAAATCTGTATAAGTTTAATAATCATAAGATTTTCTATGACCACATTAATTTTTAAATTCATACAAATTTTTCTCTTAAAAGCCTAAGTAAAATGAGTAATTTTCTAGGAAAACAAATTTACCAAAGTTAAACCAAAATGTGACAGAAAATCTAAAAGGATCATTTCCAAAGAACAATTAGAGAAGATTGTCAAAGAGCTAAACATTCTAAAAAGCACCAAGCATGGAGAGTTTCTCAAAGAAGCCCTACCAATTTCTAGAGAAGAGATCATTCCAATTGTTTCAACTGTTTCCAGTGTAGAAAAAAAAGAACATATTCCAAGTTCTCCTTATGAAACAAGTAAAACTGATATAAAAACTTTGCAAATAGTTAACAATAACAAATACCTATAACTTTTTAACAAGTATCACTGTGTGCATGTGCATGCAATTTTCATGGCCCAGTGGCGTCTGTTCCAGGAATATAAAAATGGCTCAATACTAGAAATATTATGAAATCTTTAACAACAAAGAAATGACTTTTTGGTTTATACAGAACAACTGGAGTGTAGGCCAGAGGTGTGGGAGATTCACCAGAGACAGAGTGGGGAGCAGAACAGAAGGATTTACTGAAATACACTGCTGAGGGGAGCAATAGGGGAGACAGGAGAGATCTGCTGCACCAAATGTGGGTTAGCTCCCTGTCCGGGGATTGAACTCAGGCCATAGTGGTGATAGCACTGAGACTCAAGCCTTAGGCCACCAGGGAGGCCCAACAACATAGGAATTTTAAGAAGATACATATGAAATATAAAAAGAAGTCATATGGTCTTATCCTACAGATGCTAGTTGACAAAACTATTATCATTCCTCTTTTTAAAAATAAATTCAATATACTGAATCTTCCTTAACAAAATAAATATATTTACCTTATCCCAAAATCCAGTGTCATGCTTAATAGGAAATATTTGAAGCAATCCCAGTAAGAGCGTAAGAGACAGGGGTGCTTACTATTACCATTAATATTTAACATTGTGCTGAATATACAAGCCAGCACAATTATCAGAGAAATGATCTTAGAGATAGAAAATTTGGCAACTATCAGTATTTGCAGATGATGTCATTTTATCCTGTGAGCACCAATGAAAATAAAAAGAACAAAGATTGAAACAGTAGGCAAATTCATTGAAATAGTACGATTTAAAAATATGAAAAAACCTTCTAAGTACTGGTGGGGCAAGATAAACAAGAGGTGTTAAGTAAAAAGGGTAGTTGCAAAATAGTGGCCTGATAAGGAACATAAGAGACGAGAGCCTGTATCTGCATTTGCCTGTGCATGCATAAAAAAACCAAGGATGCATAAAAAATTCTTCATAGTGATTATTACAAGGGGCTGAAGTTCAGATAGAAACTCTTCTCTTTATTTTTGTACCACATGCCATATTCCAGAATCCAAAATCAAAGTTTTAAATGGACAGAATATTTTTAAGGCCCACAAAGAAACCCAAGCATGCTAGTTATTAGCTATTTTCTGCTCCAAACCTGCCCTGGTGAAACAAGGGCTGGAGTCTCAGAAATGCCATTTCTGCCTCGCTAGCTGGGCCAGGCTAGGTTCTGCCAATAGGAGGCAGCAGAGAGCCAGCAAGGCTGGGAGAAGATTAGACTTATTCTTGCTTTCTTGGTTTCCTGTGGGCTTTCTCTTGACTTCCCGTTTTAGCTTCCTGTTCCTGTGACTGGCATTCCAGCCATATCACTCCAGCAGGGTGTTCCTGCCCGTAGCTACCATGAACCCAGTCTGTAGTTTTGCCACCACTGCTTTTACATCAGAAACATCTGCTTCTGCACCTTGCCAGTGCCTCAGAAATCTGCTCCCAGCCATGAAAGCCCTCCTCCACATTTTTAACTTGCAGTAATTCCAGTCTCTTCCCTTTGCTCCAGACCCAGGGGAGACATAACATTATGCTAGTGTTTCATTCCTTCATTCCTAGTTAGCAATTCTTTATATTAAATCATCTGTGACATTAACATGCTTTTGTCTGCCTTCCGACTCAAACAGGATTAATAGGCCAAGCAAATCTTCTTAGTAATTTTTAAGCAATACTACTTAAATTTGATCAACTGCTTGAGGGTGTGGACCTCCTATAGTCAAGTATGACTTTGAAAAAGCATAGCCAAACAAGTCAGGAATTGGGGAGAATTGTTATCTGTAGAAATATACTTTATTTCTATTTAGATAAAACATTTCCTGAACCAAACCTCATGACATTAATCTAGTCATATGAATCACTGTGAGAAAAAGTACATTACAGAGCCAGATTCTGCCCCAGTAGCTTCTGTTCAATGGTATAAATCCTCAAAAAGAAACTCCATCTAACCAACCTAGAGAATGTTGGTTTCATTTGTTTTATCACCTGAAGCCTTTTTTGTGAGGCACTGCATTGTCAATAGTTATACAAAGCTGACATTACTAGTTAGTTTATTCACTCATGACTGAGGTTCAGAAGACCAAAGCGTCCTTTGTTATTGTTTACTTTCATAATGCAGCACACGAAGAAATCATTTCTATTTCTTATGCAATTATATAGATGCCAGTCACATACTTGGTCAACGAACTACGACACTTGAAGAATGTGTTTTTACAACTCAACAAAAACAAAGCCAACAATCCAGTCAAAAAATGGGCAGAAGAGCTAAAACGACACTTCTCCAAAGAAGAAAAGCAAATGGCCAACAGGGATATGAAAAAATGTTCAACATCACTTATAATCATTGAAATGCAAATCAAAACCACAATGAGATACCACCTTATGCCAGTGAGAATGGTGTACATTAAAAAACAGGCAACAACAAATGTTGGTGAGGATGTGGAGAAAAAGGAACTCTCCTACACTGCTGGTGAAAATGCAAACTGGTGCAGCCACTATGGAAAGCTGTGTGGCATTTCCTCAAAATGCTAGAAATGGAGCTTCCATATGACCCGGCAATAGCACTTCTGGGAATCTACCCAAAGGATACAAAAACACTAATCCAAAAGGATACATGCACCCGCATGTTTACTGCAGTACTGTTTACAATAGCGAAGACAAAGAAACAACCCAGATGCCAAAAAATAGATGATTGGATCAAGAAGATGTGGTACATATACACAATGGAATACTATTCAGCATTCAAAAAAGATAAACACATGCAATTTGCAGCAACATGGATGGAACTAGAACGGATCATGATCAGTGAAATGAGCCAAAAAGAAAGAGAAAAATATCGAATGGTTTCACTTATAACAGGAATACAGGGGAACCAAATAAGAATGCAACATTCAGCAGGGGAGGAGGGGAGGGTAAGGGCTCAAGAGGGGGGAAGAGAGGAGCACAAAGGACTATGGTGATGGCTTCACAGGTGAACAGGTGATGGGTAACCTATGGGGAACACACAATAATGTAAAAGATATGAATAATAAAAGTAAATATTTATTTAAAAAAAGAATGTGTTTTATTTTTTTTAAGATTTATTTATTTATACATACAAACTGGGGTGTAGGCCAGAGGTGTGGGGGGTGAGAGGATTCACCAGAGACAGAATGGGGAGAACATGCAGCTCAACCGAAATACACTGCTTAGGGGAGCAGTGGGCGAGGCAGGAGAAGTCTGCTGCACTATGTGGGAATCTCCCTGGGCGGGTATTGAACTTGTGCTGTAGTGGCTCTGGATAGCTTCATAGTGCTGCGACTTAACTCACTGCACTACCAAGGAGGCCCCAAGAATGTGTTTTTAGAAAGTAATGTCCTGCAAACTTGTCTATACCCTGGTGATTAGCTTACAAAGGGCAACATGTTTGCGGTCCATCGAGTGCACTCAGAGCGTCTCAGCATCTACCCAGAGTCTGACCCAGGATACTAAGGTCATGAAGCAGGTGGGCCACAGGCTTCATTTGGTCGCTGCAAACACTTCCCTTTAGAAAAAATATCTGTGCTACAAAACAAGATGATTTTGCAAAAAGCTTGGGGGAGGGATGGGGAGTGAAGAAAGGAGAGTTGCTCAGGGAGGCCCAGCCAGGAGTGACGGATCACAGACCCTCTCAAGAGGCAAACAGGAAAGAAAAAAAAATCAACACATTCAATTAGGGAAGACCAGGGGATGAGCTAGTGCTTTTTATTATTGTTGTAGAGATGAAGGAGCAAGTTACATTCACTGATAAGGAGCCATCCCATCACACCAACTCATTACACACTCTGAATTCACTCATTAGCAAAGCTCCACAAGTGAGCATCAACCTAAGGCCTGGACGTAAGCGTCTGACAGCAGATGCCATTTAGTGAACTACATCTACTACATCCTACTGACTACGATAAAATATTGGTTAGTAAGCCACAGAACATTCTATCTCTTTGAAAAAGATGTATTGCTATTAAAGTTTTACAAGGCGATAAAAAAGGAACTATATTTTTGCAATTTGGTTTGAATACATTGAAGAGAGAGAGAGCGAGAGAAACATTAGAAAGACAAACAGAAGGAAAAACACATAGAAGTACAGCAGCACAAATAGAGATGGACCAGCACTGGGGATGATTAGTATGATGGGATGATAATGGTTCACTTAGCTCATTAATATGATGGGATGGAAATGGCTCATCATTCCCTTGGGACTGGGAATGGATGGGTTCTGGAACTCAGTCCAGTCACTGCCTGGTATGACCCCAACAGCTTGCTGCACTGTCCCACACATCAGCTGGCTCTTGGTTAAAAGGAAAAATGGTACAGCAGGGCCTCCCTGCTGGCGCAAGGGGTTAAGTCTCAGCACTATAAAGCTATTGGCAGCCACTGCAGCACACGTTCGATCCCCAGCCAGGGACTGCCACATGGTGCAGCAGACCACTCCTGTCTTGCCCACTGCTCCCCGCAGCAGTGTATTTCAGTACATCTGCCTGTTCCGCTCCTCCCCACTCTGTCTCTGGTGAATCTCTCTCTCTCTCTCACACACACACACACACACACACACAAACACACACACACCTCTGGCCTATACCCCAGCTCTTTTATGTGTAAATAAATAAATATTCTTTAAAAAATGGTATTGCAGATTGTTAGTAGAATTAATGCATGGGAAATACATATGCAAGCTAAATCTCACATGTAATTTATATGATCTATTAAAATGTAAAATGAAAAACTTTAACATACATCTAGCAAACAACCCACTCATTTAAATCAGGATATAAGGTTACAAGGAATAAATTTGTGTCCTAAGGTTTTCAAAGGAAAAGAGAGAAACTTAAGTCTTTTCCAACAGGGGGAGAACCACAAGGTCATTGGTTTTGCCTAAATTTAAGATGACTTAACCTAAAATCATAAAGGAACTGTAAACATAATCCTTGCTGCAATCACAAAACAGAAGCTTTCTGAATTTCAGGGACTTTGATTTGCAGTTGGCATTCCAAACAATTCTAATGAACATCAACTTCTCACCAGGGCTTTTGGGGGGGACCTGAAATCTAACTCAGAGGAAAATGGAAGTAGGTGGGAACCAATCTCACATTCTTGATGTTGTTGCTCAGCAGTTCCCAAAGCCCCTGACATGATGATAATCCTCCACTTCACCTCCAGGCCGCAATTTCTCAAGTTTTACTGTTACCTTCCCTCCTCCATGCCAGATCTCCTCTTGGGAGAACATAGGAAGATGTCTCAGCCCACCAATGTGGGGGAAATTTCTGATGGCTCCCATAACTTAAATTGATCATCTATGATTTCACAAAGAAAGCAAATCTGCTAAATATCAAAAGGCCACTTAAATAATCTAAAAGTCTTTCTAGTCAAAGTTTCTCCTTCCAAACCCCACTAAACGATCGCTCTATCAGCCTCTTCATTCTCATTCCTAGATCATTGCATTAAAAACAAAAAAAGGCAGCCTTTAAGCAGGTTCCCCCAAATAATAACAAAATCTATTTTTAAAAGGAAAATCTACTTCTAAGTGTCTGTAAGAAATGATGTTTTCTCTGGTTGTGGGGGTTGGGTTTTTTAACTTTATCAGGGCTGTATAATCCTTAAAATTCTGCTCTGCTCTGGCGTGATAATGGATGATGCAAGCACAATGCAAACACACATGCAGGAATCTCAATGGCAATTTATCAATCTGCATGCAGCAAATCAACCCATTTGCTTTCTGGTGTCAAGCAGTAAAAGCTTATCTCATGCCGACTCATGGATCGTCCAAAGCAACCTAATTGAATTTCAGGGCCAAGAGCATTGCATAACATGTGACTGGCGTCTCCAGGGAGCACGGTGCCAGACACTGCAGGTGTTACATAATCCCACGCTGCCCTCTCAGCAGCCTCAGCGGTTGGGCAGTCCACGTCGCCTCCAATCCTGCCCTGCAGCTTGAGGTTGCACAGCGCTCACGTGCCTGCACAGTCACATGTTCGGAGACTTGTACAGCAACAAATAACACAGAGACCACTTCCCTACCGGTAGAAACAGTTCACTAAAAGCATCGCCACAGTACACACAACTAAACCAGGCTATAAGACTCATGTGACACCGAGGCTTCCAAGTAAGCCAGAGAGAAAGCAAACATCAGACACGGTGACTTTCAAATGGCTGAGTGTGAAACAGTAAGAAATAGCAATACATATATTGGTCTGTGTTCCTGGTCCTGCTCATACGCGGTCCTCGAGCCCAGCTCCTAGCAGGGAGCTCCAGGTATTTTCCTGGCAGAACCTGCATGGCAGCAGCATCTCGCATTCTTTTTTTTTTTTTATTTTAAAGATTTTATTTATTTATGCATACGAGCTGGGGTACAGGCCAGATGTGTGAGGCGGTGAGAGGGTTCACCACAGACAGAGTGGGGAGCAGAACAGGCAGATCGACCGAAAAACACTGCTGTGGAGTGAGGCAGGAGAGGTCTGCTGCGTGATGTGGGAATCTCCCCAGCCGGGAATCGAACTTGCACCGCAGCTGCTGACAGCTTCACAGCGCTGTGCTTAACCCGTGGCGCCACCAGAGAGGCCTGCAGCATCTCTCATTCTAATGAGGCAACTCTTGGTGGACTTATGAATTCAGTCTCATCACTAGAAAGACCAAGGCACGATTAGGCACTGGGGACTTTGAGCACTCAGCCCTACTCTCTGAAGAAGGGAGAATGGCTGGAAACTGCCTTTGCAAGAGATTGTACATACATGATGAGTCTCTCTGAAGTTCCCAAAGCGCGCTGCTAGGAGAGCTTCCAGCTGGTGAATATGTGGAAGGACTGGGAGGGTGGCAGGCCTACAGAGGACACGGCTGCTCCACAGCCCTTCCCACATGCCTTCCCTGTGCAGCTCTGCCACTGGCTATTGCTGGGTGGCATCCTTTTGAAGTGTCTCAGCAATCTAGTAAGAAAACTATTTTCCTGAATTCTGTGAATTGCTTAAGTAAATGATCAAACCTTCAGAGGGCATCGTGGAGACCATGGATTTATTGACATAACCAGTTGATCAGAAGCATAGGGCTTGCTACTGTGAAGTGGTACAGTGGTCTTAGGGACTGAGCCCTCAATCTGTGCGGTTTGATGTGATCTCCAGGTAAGGAAGTCAATGTAAAGTGAAATCTGTCCCATGCAGATACAGAACTGTGTCTTGCAAAGCTTCAGACATGTATCTTTCTACCTGCAACCATATTCGGGTCGTTCAAGAACTTACGGTTGAGATGAGCTCAGAGAACACAGTTCTTGACCTTGGAAGCCCTCCCATAATTAAGTTTAATTTTCCAAACATATATCCCAGTGTAGTTGAAACTTTGTACCACAAAAACAGGATCACTCCCAACAAGAACAGTGGTCTGGATGATCTGTTCAAGTCACATCCTGAACGATTTTGCAGTTACTCCATACTCTGCACACTCCTGATGTTCTCTGGCATTTTTTCTATATACTACCTCGGATGCATCCTAGCAGACTGACTACTTAATATGGCTCTCTATTATAATCTCTTGTTTCCTTCTTTGAATGGAAATGCACTAACTACCTTTAGACTATCTCATTTTCAGCCACTGGAGCCCAGCTTCACTCTCCAACCTCCAATCCAGGCCACCACTTTCAAGATTCCTACCAATCTTCCCCAGACCCTTGAGCCCCTGCCAATACTATGTACACTCCATCTCCAGCTCCTTGCTCACACTCTGATCCAGCCTGGAATACCCCTTTCTTTTTCCTCTACTTAGATAAGCTGCATTCTTTAACCATTTTATAAGTGTTTACTGAGTAATCCAAAATGCTGAGATTTCACTGCAGATACTATTATAAAAACAAAAGACAAGGTTCTTACCGTCAGAATTACTGGTATATTGAGGGAGACAATAAACAAGTAAACAATGACAAAAAAAAAGACACTAGAAGTTTGCATTTTCTGAAATGTGCCATAAAAAATGAGCAGGATCCTAGCATACCTAACAAATGGGGGAAGTTAAGTCAGACCATCAGCAGAGGTGAGAAAGACATATTTGACCTGAAACCTAACAGATAAAAGGACTCAGGCACACAAATAGCCAGAGAAATAGCACTCTAAGCAGAAGGAACACCAAAATCAAAGTTCTAAATGGAAAGAGATTATCTTGTTTAAGAACAACCCAGACACCATTGTGGCTACATCATGAGATATAGGAAAGAAATTTTAAAAGATGGTCCATACTAGATTCCGCAGAGCTCTATTTATTTTGGTAAGAAACATGAACTTTCCTTTGAAGAGCAAAAAAAGTATCACAACATTTTCATAGGTGGATGACATCATCTGATTTGATTTCTGTTATTTTATGGAAAGAATGGACTGGAAGCTACCAACAATAGAGGCAGGGAGATGAATTAGCTGATCATGAGACTAGTCCAGGCAGGAGATGATGATTAGGATAATGGGCTGAGACCAGAGGTATGCAAGGCAGACAGGCAGTTGAGTATATTCAAGAATCATATTTGGGGACATCAATGGGACCTGCTGATGCAATTCTATTTGAGGTGAGACATAAGGAAAAGCCAAGAATGATACCTCAGGCTTGACTGCACAGCCAGCTGGATGGTGCTACTATTTACTAACAAGAGGAATGCAGGGGAAAGGTGAGGAGGGCACCAACACATCTATCCTTGGGATATTTTCAGGCTCAGCTAAAAGTCTAGGTCCTTCCTGAAATATCCTAGGACCAAAAAGCCCTTAACGATCTATTTCAGCAACTTAACAGTAACACTCATTTTTACTGTCTCAAACTTTATGAATAATTCCTAGGAAATGGCTTGTAACCGTCCCAAACCTGTCAAAAATGTCTTTGGTGCATGATTTAACATTCTGCCTCAAACATCTATGTAATTCACTCGGCAGGTAGCACGGGCGTAACTAAGACTATTCCGGTTTTATTTGCTCTCACATGCATTCTACATTGGAACATAAACTCTCGTGGACAGATCACTGATATGTCCTGGTACTTCCAAACGTGGAATTATACTTTATATGAAGCAGGCTTTTGATAAACACTTGTTACTGGTGGTCAAAACTGTTATATTTTATAGTGCAACAAAGTCTGAAAACTCTATTAAATGTTGCATCACCAGTCAATATGGTTCTGATATTTATTATGTTGTGAGAAATGGACAAAGGCAAGAAGGAGCTTCTGCTCACTTCATGTCTAGTGGAAGGATTGAGCACCCATTAGTAACATTTCTGATCTTACTCTGTCCACATCCCTGGAGAAGGGGAGCAGCTGACTGGTGAATCGGAGACGAAGGTAGGAGGCTGAACAGAAATGATGGTGACAATTTCATGTCCACGAGAACAGGTGTGATCTAGACAGTTCTCTGCCATACTTAAGAAGCTTACCCCTTTGGGGAGAACCCAAGGTTGTTACCAGGTTGAGGGAAGATACCAGCAAACACCCACAGACTGACAGCCTGTTTTCCAGCTGGATCCTCCAGTTATTAAGCTGACACTCTGCTCTCGCCCTGAATGACCCCCGTGGTTCTCAGCTGTTCCAAAGCCCGGGAGAGGGATGTTATTTAAGGGGCCTTCTCCAGTCCTCATACTAACAAGCAGTTCGAATTAGCACCCTATGGGGTGTTGACTTTTTGTTTCGGAATACAGAGCTAAAAATAAGATCCAACACACTTAGATGTTCCAGGAACAGAGCATCTGTCCCAGAAAAGTGGCATCCATCCTTGCATCCTCTTCCTTGTTCTTCCTGAGTCGCTTAAACAATGCCCATCCCGTGCAACCTCAAGGGGAAGCTATGCTGCAAAATCATTTCTTCACAGGTCGCTAAACTCCTGCTCCAAACAACTCTTTACATTGTAGAAGAATGGCATATATTTTTCTTAAGTTCAGTTCATCACTCATGAAATTCAATCTCCCGCCAAATTAAAACTGCATTTTCCTTTTTAACATTGCTGTCCTTGGGGTGTGCAATAAAGCACGCAGAGGGGATATAGTTGCTGAGCTTAAATTCACTGTCTTAGTCCTCTGTATGTATCTGTGGAAACTGGTAGTGAAAGGAGTAACTGCATGGCTGTATGAGAGCTGTGCTGAGCCCTGAGGAGATAAGCTGGGTCAGCCTCTCCCTGTGAGCTTCCCCTTCAGAGTAAATGGCACCTCCAGTCCATTTGTGGCATCATTTTGACTAATTTCTCTATTACACCTCACATTCAGTCCATCAGCAAAAGCTATCCTCTCAAACGTCACTGTGCACATAGAACGTTCTGACGTCCCCACCGCCCTGCTGTGTCCTCATCTTGGGTAACTATGATAAGCAACTCAGAGTTCTCCCGGCTTCCACCCGTCAGTGCCTACCCCACAGAGAAGTACTGAAGCTGCGCCTGTACTCAGAACCTCCCATTCCCTGACCCCAGAGGGAGCGCTTGGCCGCCCTGCTCTCCCCTCATCCAGGGAGCGCGTCCTAACTCAGGTCTCCGGCATGTGTTGTTTCTCGGCCCTGTGTCTCTGCGCAGTGTGTTCCCAGCCCTTCCTCAGGTTCCCATCAAAGAGCGCCCTGTCCCAGGGGTGGGCCCTTCACAGCCCACATAAAGCACACCCGCAACTTTCCATTCTTCATGCCCTGCTTTTTCTGGAGAGAAGTAGCAGAGTAATACACTATTAAATCTATAGACCCGGGGGTCTCCCTGGTGGCGTACCGGGTTGAGTCTCAGCACTATGAAGCTATCCAGAGCCACTGCAGCACAAGTTCAATACCGGGCCAGGGAGCTTCCCACATGGTGCAGCAGACCTCTCCTATCTCATCCGCTGCTCCCCTCTGCAGTGTACTTCAGTAGATCTGCCTAGTCTGTTCCCCACTCTGTCTCTGGTGAATCCTCTCACTGCCCCCACACACACACCTCTGGCCTACACCCCAGCTTGTATGCATGAATAAAATAAATCTTTAAAAAAAAAATCTATAGGCCCTAAGAAGCACCCCACCTCAGGTCTAAACCCAGCGGGGTCACCCACCTTCTGTCTGTAGAACCCGGGGAAACTGATTAAACTCTACACTTGAGTTTTGCCGACTACAAAATGAAGAGTGGTAGGTGTCATCTACCCCGGAGAGTTATTGTGAGGACTGAACATCTGCAGAAAGCGCATCTGTCAGCCCCAGACTGACTCCGGGTAACAGTCGATACACATTGGCAGCTGCATGTCTTTATGGCGGCACTTCCCCCAGGGAGCAGGGGCTTGGCGTCTGCTCCCTCACCAGCAGGCACGTTCCCTGGGAGAGGGGACCTGGCTCTTCCACTCTGCTCACATTTCCACCTTCAGCAGTTAGCACAGTTCCTGGCACAGAGGAGGCACTGATCGTCTGTTCTTAGATGTATAATGCAGTGAGGCCATCTTCCATCTGCCATTCCTCAACAGGAATTTATATACTAATATACACACATCCACGCTGTTGCGATCTCACATCAAGGATCCACATCCGGAAAAGGGAAAAGAATCAGAGAAGCATGAGGGAAGGGATATCCACGGCCACGTTCAGCTTCAGCTTTTAATTGAACTGGAAGCTGAAGCAGGCGAGCCACCGAGAGCAGGACCGAGAGCCCAAGCCAACAGCTGCGATGCAGGACCCGGTGCCCCAGGTCAGTGCCCTCCACACAGTCCAAAGCTCATTTGATGAAGCTCACTTTTAATAGTTGCTTATTATCAAGAATTTACTGTGATGACACTTTGGTGGTGGTGTTTTTTTCCCCCATTCCTATGAGTCAGAAACCAGCTAATATCTCAATTATTTGTTTTAGAATTTTGTAGAACTGAAATCCTCCAGGAAAGACCTGGAGGTCACAAAATACTTAAAATTGTTTGGGCGATTCTCATGTCCATGTTTCTATCATGGAAACTTTTTTTTTTTAATGGAGGTAGTGTCAGTTCACGTCATTGTTGTATCCTGCAAATAGGGGGTCCCTCCCACTTCAGGTGTTGTTACCGCAGTGCTCCCCTGCCCAAAGTTTAAACATCTTTATTTTTCAACTTCGTTTTTGTGTTGCCAACATGAACAATCTTCTGCTGCTTTGTCCCCTGAGGATCCTTCTCCCCATTAATCCAGGGGTGGTTTCTTTCCTGAAGAATCAGGAATAAATGCAAGGAAGGCATCTGCCATGGCTGGACCCACCAAGGGGGATGTGGATCCTGAAATGAGCACAGCCACAGCTGCCACAGGCAATGTGTTCTGCTTCCCACTGCCAAGGCCAAGAGCTGAGTTCTCTGAGGTCAATCTCAACTGTAAGTTCTTAAGAAGCATGAATATGGTTCCAGGCAGAACACCCACATGTCTGAAGCTCTGCAAGACAATGGTAGTGTGTCTACATGGGATGGTGAGTAAGTTCAGAGAAAAGAGGAAATGCTTTTTCCAGATGATTTTATTTTCTTATTTAGAGTTCTATTAGTATGTGCTCTTTAATTTATAAATATTGAATCATAAAAGGTTACAAGCAACAAAGAAGAGCTGATGATAAAAGCCAAAAATTAATCTTTTTAGAGTAAGGCCTGTCAAGTTCCCATTTAAATGCCCTTTTAGTGTTGAACTATGAATGCTTTTATGTTTGGCTATAGCCACTGACTGCGCTCTGTATATTTGGTAAAATAAGTCCATTTACAGTAAATTTTTTTTTTGTAACTACCCTTAAGAATAAGAAGGAAGATAGTGTCTAAAAACCCAGTAAGTCCATTTCTGTGTGGGACTCCCCTGGATTACTATAAATATTCACTGGACTTTTCTTAATGCACATCCTTGTATTTTGCAGACTGAAATATCTGAGGCAAAGGTGAAGTATAAATAGGATAACACTTTACAGTGTTATGTGAGACATTTCAATAAATGTATTGAAAATAACAGTAGTGAACAACCAGACAAAGATTTTCACATTACAGTCTGTAACCTACTTCTAACCATCCATTTACCACATACATGGATAGTGTGTACTAAATTGGAGTAAAGAAGAAAATTACAGGAATTCAGCTATGGATGGGTAAAAGTACTGTTTTTTTAAAATGCTGCAGGAATTTTCCATCCTCTTAGCTTTGTGCTACATCTATAACAACGCTCTGATGACTGTAGTCCTTGCAGACTCAGCCTGCCTCTCTGCTTTCTGCTTCCAGAACAATGTACCTCAGTCTCGCTTTTAACAGATGGCATCTCCCCCCCCCACACACACACACCTGTGATTTTCCACGATTGTGTTGTCTGTGACTTGTTTACTATTTTACATACATGCATGAACATCTACCTGGATGGTCCAAGAAGCCTCCGTTTCCTTGCAGTTATTGAAGTAAACAATCATTTGGAATCGCATCAGAGAAATTACGCCAGAGTCAAAACACAAATGTTCAATCATCTCACTTGCTTGAGGACAGAAGGAATTACTCTGAACGGTTCTTACAGTTTATTTTTCTGATGCTATTTATCCTGCTTTTGTTAGTATGGTACCAATTTGCACTGTGCAAGAAGCAGGAAAACTTTACACCTAAGAAAACAAAACAGTGCTGCCTTAAAATATCAGGAAAACATCCACAAACCAGGTTATTTACGAAAGTAATATTGTGACTTGAGTCACCTTCTTTCTTAAAATAATGAGAATGTCTCTATCGTTATCTTCCTCACAAAGCTGCAATGGGTAGTTGAGGCAAGTGTGTGTGTGTGTGTGTGTGTGTGTGTGTGTGTGTACGTGTGTGTGTGTGTTGTTTTCTGAAATTCACTGTAGGTATTAATAACAACCATTTTAAAAACTGGCCATTTATCAAAATAAAAAATAAAGTGTCATTTGGGTCGCTTACAAATACTTTTAAGTAGTATAAAACTCTTTCAGGGAAAAAACATGTCCAATGATGGCTGTTAATGGTATATTTTTTTCCATGAGAAGACAAGAATGATAAATTGCTAAAACTGTAATACCGGAAAATTATTTAATTAAATCAGCAACAAATATGAAGACTCCAAAGATGACAGCAGAAAGGTGCAATTCTTGGCGATTCTTTTGAATAGTCCAAAGTGCTCAAGAAGAAGACTGGATTATGCTTTGAGTGTTAGTTCGAGGCTAAAGAAGATCACAAGAGCTAAAGTTCTAGCAGGTTTCAAATATACCCCCTTTCTTTTCCAGAACTATTGACTCTATATAACAATTCCATTTCATACTCCAGTATCTGTCCATGTACCTCTCAGAGTCACTGGAGCTTCTGTGCCAATCCAGTGTTTTCTTTAATCCAAGATGAGAACCACAAGGAAAAATAATTCCCTTTTCTACATTTCTCTGTTGATTTAGGCTGGTTTAAATAATGTTTAGCAGTAACTTCCTCTACCTCTGTAGATGCCAGCAATTTGCTCATTGCATATTAACTGCACTCAATACAATGAACACAAGAAAACATCTGGATGTGTCCCATCTATGTGTAGATTAAAGACAGAGGTGGCATTACAGGCAGAAATGTGTCACCCCAAAACTAACATGTGGAAATCTTGACCCCTATTACCTCAGAATAGAATCACAGCTGGAGCCCAAATCTTGAAAGAGATAACTAAATTAAAACAAGGGCAACAGCATGGACCCTAATCCAGTACAACCATGTCCTTGTAAGAAGAGGAAATCTGGACACAGACATACGCATGGAGGGAAACCCACATGAAGACCCAGGGAGAACATGGCTGTTCACGAGCAATGAGACACATCTGGAAACGAGCCCTCCCATAAGGCCCTCAGAAGGACTCAACCCCATGGACACCTTGACCTCAAACTTCCAACCTCAGAAATTCAAAAAAACCAGTTTTTGTGGTTTACCACTCTATGGTGCTTTATCAGTAAACATCTGGGGTGGCTTCGTTGCTCCCTCAGGATCTCACTTCAGCAAAGGATGCAACACACCCCAGGCTCTCAACAGGCAATGGTCCCTGACTGAAACCGTATGCTCTGGGGCCTGGCTTGCCTCCAAACCACCTCTCTCCAGCATCTCATCCCTGACCCAGGGGGCCCCTGCCCTGCATGCCTAACCCTCACCTCACAGAATCACCAGTGGTTCACAGAGATGGCCTCCCTGAATGGGCACCCTCATCCACTCCTGAGCATCTAACCCAATCCTGGAACAGTTTCCAATACATGTGAGATCCTCTTTCCTCCCAAAGACAGATGCGCAGAGTAACATTCACTGTGCTCTTTCCAGAAAGTATCCGTGGCAAGAATCAGCAAGCTGGTGTGCAAACACGTGAACCTCATTTTACTCTCAGAAAATGGCAGCTGTGGAGAGGAGTCGACACTTGCCAGGAAGCCTCCAAGGGAACGTGCTGGATCTCAACTATGAGACACAACCCCAGTCCCCGACACAGCCAGCCACAGAAAGAGCAAAATGTGGAAATCTCTGATCTATTTTATTTTATTTTATTTTATTTATTTATACATACAGCTGGGGTACAGGCCAGAGGTGTGGAGCGGTGAGAGGCTTCACCAGAGACAGAGTAGGGAGCAGAACAGGCAGATCAGAAATACACTGCTGAGGGGAGCAGTGGGCGAGGCAGGAGAGGTCTGCTGCACCATGTGGGATTTTCCCCGGTCGGGCGTCAAACTCGCATCGCTGCTGCCGACAGCTCCACAGCGCAGTGCTTAACCGCTGCGCCACCAGGGAGGCCCGGAAATCTCTGATCTAAATATAATTTTGATATGACTCTAGATACAGCTGAAGACATAGCTTCATCACCCACCAATGAGTTGCTTTATTTTCCAATTTATTAACTCTCCTCTAATAATAGGGTAATCTGGCTTAAAGAACAATCAAAAAAAGAGGGTGGGAGCAAAGGGGGTAAAGACCCAATGGATGGGGTTGGAGGGAGGATTAGGATTTTGGTGGGATGGGTCTGGGGTGGTGACACATTTGTAGCGGAGTAAGCCGATATCCCTGAAACATAGACATAAATGCTACCTGAATTAGAAACAGTAAAAGTCTCAAAATTTCTCATGAAAATCCGAGAATGGAGCATCCCTCTCAAGATCTTACAGGAAGAGCCTGGCATCAATTTTTTAAAAGAGATGAAATTCAGTATAGAGCAGGTAGATTAGAAGGAAGAAAAAAATCAAATCCTCCAAAATTATCACCTGCAAAGTTTAGCAACATACACAGGTGAGTCTTGGTTGATAGGCCTTAAGATCAACTAGCTATGGGAAGCATTTTCATACTTCAGGTTAGAAAGGGTTTTATTCATTGAGCAATAATTAAAACAATTTTAAATGTGCTTAACCATGGATTCCCCCTAAGGGTAAGAGGAAAACAAAGCAGGAGCTACCAGGAAAGAGTGAAAATGAGCCCCCAAAAGTATGCACAGCACTCATGAGGCTCTACTTGTGTACTCAAGGTGGCAGGGGTCACACGGTCCTGCAAACCCCTGTCAGCAACAGCACCCCTGGGGAAAAGGTGTGCTCCCTCTACCATCCAACACAGACTTCAATTATTTTTGCCTGCAAAGTTATGATTGGAAATTAACATGCACCAAATGCCACTGCTGGGACATTTTGAATAGGCTGTTCGTAGTACAGTTGGAATCACGATCCAGTTTACACTTTCAGCCTAAGAAGAAACAGCCTTCTACCCTGAGACCAAATCATTCGGGAAGTGGTGCTTACACATCTTCCTGAGATAGTTCAAGGGCTGGAATGAAAAATTTCTTTTTGCAAAATTAATATAGAAACATTAATTCAATGGCAACAAACTTAGTTTGGGAAAAGGAGGAGTAATTCAAATGTTAATTAAAAGTACAAGGTTTTGCACTAAGAATTTTAGCCCCCCACTTTTAAAATAGAAATCTTTCGGTAAGAAAAACCCTGTCGTGTTGTTACAAAATGATCTGCAAATGATGCATACAAAGAAGAAAGGAATCCAAAAGGAACAACTTGTATGTCAGTCAAGATTTCAAAGATTAATATTTATGAAACCAATTGGCAAACAACAGCCCGTGATCCAAGAACAAAAAATGCTACAGCAGATGTCTCGTCAGAAGGCTACAGACAACGAGAAGCAGCATACTCTTGGCCATATGTTTTCTCAGCCTTGAGAAACGATATCCCCAGTCACTTGGGTTCTGGAGAACACAGGGTGTCTGTGCAGATAGTGAGGCAGAAACTTTTATCACCAGAGAACTCTGAGCCAAGATTTCTAGCTTCATTTGGAAAGAGGGCACATATACCGCAGGCTGGCAGGGGAACAGAAAATCAGCCAAAGAACTTAAGAACTCAATCTGTCAGGAGATGGTAGACAAAATCAGAGTGGTCGGTTGTCCCGACCTGCGTGGCACCCAGTCCCTCAGCTTTTCGCAATAACACTGCAATGTTCTCATCAGAGGAAAGACCCTTCCCTCTCCTGTGCTGCTCAGTGAAGACC
Organism: Scalopus aquaticus; assembly: GCA_004024925.1. Taxonomy (NCBI): domain Eukaryota; kingdom Metazoa; phylum Chordata; class Mammalia; order Eulipotyphla; family Talpidae; genus Scalopus; species Scalopus aquaticus. The sequence continues at coordinate 151,320 of PVIJ01000030.1, read as the reverse complement.
CCTAGCCTCGTCTGAACAGCTGTTCACCAGTTGCGCTTGCAACTAGGAAATCCAGGGCTGACATGCACAGGAAGGGAGAAAGCTGAGCAGGTGGGGTATCGGATGGGTCAGAGGTCCTGATTAGGTCACAGGACAGTCAGACTGATTGGAACTACACAAGGAAGCTGGATGGGAAACAGCAAAGGTCAAGCAGGGGCGAGCCTGAATGGACTAGCGAGAAGCAGCCGCTCCTGCAAATGGAAACTTCCATGGTGCTATGGAAGAATGGGTGATGGATGTGGAGGAGAGGCGCACGCTGAAGCAGAGGTCAAGGGTCCACACTGGGTGCGCGGCCCACATGGATGGCAGTCATGCCTCACAACAGCAGAGCTGGGGCTGAGTCTTGGATGGATGGATGGAGTGATGGAGGGAGAGATCAGGATGCTGCAAGGACAAGTACACAGGTGAGAGAAAGGGCCTGAACCTCAAAGGAGCTAAGGGTTTTAAGAGTGTAGAGGAGGGCGTCCCTGGTGGCCAACAGGCTACGTCACAGCACTATGAAGCTATCCAGAGCCACTGCAGCATGAAAGAGTGTAGAGGAATCACTGTAGAAGTAACAATGAGACAAAGCTTCTTCGTGCACTGAGAGGGGGAGGAAAGACTATTTAATATAGTTAAGAAAACAAGGTGACCTAAGGGGAGACTGATCTCCTTTTACGGTAAGAAGGTGGAGAGCACACTTAGAGAAGGAGGTAAGGATACAGGAGCATGTGCTGAATAGAACAGAGGGGACCATATCCTCAAAAGACTGAGGAGGAGAGACATGGCAGAGTCAGGGGCCAGGGCTGGAGAAAAGGTTTATGTCTACCCTTTGGGCGCTGAATGGTAAAAGCATGGTGGAAATGACATCAACAGTCTCCTTGACAAAGTCAATCATCCCTGAAGAAAGTGAGCAAGCTGTCTAGTAGCCAGAGGTCTTGTTGCCTCTACCAAGGGGCTAGGGGACTTTTAACCAACCCCACATAGGGCACTGCCTATTTGCTGGATGAACAAGTAAATAAACAATTACAAGCACCACAGCGGTTGGCGACGAGGCACCTTAAGAAGGCAGCCTTCTCAAAGCTACTCCCAAGTGTGAGATGGTTTCTGGTTATCACTCAGCTTCTAAGAAGCAACTCATCAATACTCTACTCTGTATTTGCAGAGAAAATGAGATCAACTCAATACCTGGGGTGGAAAATTCAGAAGTACATGTCTCTGATTGTTTTCAACATTATTCCACCTATCTGATCTTCATCATAAGCATTTAACGTGATTTTAATTGTCCCTGCTCCCTCTCTTTGATTGTTTCATGCCACGGGCTTATTGTACTAAGCTGCTGTACTGTGCTTATTATTAACACGTCACATTTGTTGTCCCTCTTCCACGCTGCAGAAGGAGTGGAGTCTATAATTTGAGTTTTAATTAAAAACTCAGCCAAAGGCTAGGAACAACTGAGAAAAGATAAACCTAACAATCGCACTCAGCCATCTGCAAATATTCAAAATGTTTTGTGTTGTCTTATAATAAGGAACTAAGATTTATCCAAAATGAGTAAGATTTTTAAGCACCAGATGGAATATGCAGACAACAAGCTTACCCTGAAGAAATCAGAAAATGTTCAAAATCACTCAAAACATGTGAAGAGTTATCTTTAGGTGGCCCGCGTGATTTTACACACGAGAACTGCTTTCTCTGTCAGCCATGTGTGACACCCTACAGCTCAGTGATATTCTGATACCAGAATAGAACGAAAGTCTCATGCAGTGACTGAAAGCATGCACCCTGGAGCCAAATGCTCCAACGGGTTGAATGTTCATGCTGGCCTATCATTTTTTTTTTATTTCTGTGTGACCTTGGAGAAGTTTCTTGACCTTTCTAGGCTATGGCTTCCTCTAGGTGTTTTTATGAGGGCTAAATGAATGAATATGTGAAGTACTTGTACAAGCACCTGGTATGAGTATGTATACACAAACACGCATAGACACACACACTCATATAAACATACACAATATAAATATAAAATATACACTGTGTGTGTGTATATACACACATACACAAACACAATGGAATACTACTCAGCAATTTAAAAAGATGAACTTCTGCCCCTTGTGATAGCATGGATGGATCTAGACAGGATGATACTAAGTGAAGCAAGTCAGAAGATAGAAAATTATCACAAAGGGCGAGTCAAAACCAAACCAATATTAAACTCTTCACATTTGACTATAAAACCAAGGCAATCAAGAAATGTAAATCACACCACAATGAGATACCACCTCATACCAGTGAGAATGGCCTATATTAAAAACAAAAACAGAAACAAGTGCTGGTGAGGATGTGGGAAAAAAAGGAAACCTCGTAGATGGCTGGTGGGAATGTAGACTGGTCCAACCCCCAACAACAGCAGTGTGGAGGTTCCTCAAAACACTAAAGATAGATCTGCCATACAACCCAGCAATTCCACTCCTAGGTATCTACCAAAGAACACAAAAACATTAATTTGAAAAGAAACCTCACTCCTATGTTTATTGCAGCACTATTTACAATAGCCAAGAAATGGAAACACCCTAAACATCCCAAAATAGATGACTGGATCAAGAAAATGTGACACACACACACACACACACACACACACACACACACACACACAGGAATACTACTCAGTGGTCAAAAATTCTTGTCATTTGTGGCAACATGGATGGAACTGGGAGGAATTAAGCCAAATGAAATAAGCCAGAAGGAGAAAGCCAAATACCAGATGGCGTCACTTATATGTAGAATGCAGAGAAACCAAACAAAGAATCACACAAAGACTAACGGTAAAACCACCCTTGAGGGGCCTCCCCGGTGGCGCAGTGGTTAAGCGCTGCGCTGTGGAGCTGTGGGCAGCGGGGACGCGAGTTCGACGCCCGGCCGGGGAGAATCCCACATGGTGCGGCAGACTTCTCCTGCCTCGCCCGCTGCTCCCCTCAGCAGTGTATTTCTGATCTGCCTGTTCTGCTACCCGCTCTGTCTCTGGTGAACCCTCTCGCCGCCCCACAGCTCTGGCTTGTACCCCAGCTTGTATGTATAAATAAAAAAAAAAAAAAAACCACCCTTGAAAGCTGACCATAGAACTGAGATATCCAGGAGGGGAGAGGGAGGAGTGAGAATGGGGAAGAGGGGCACAACAGACTGTGATAAGGACTGTGGGTGCTTTGGTGGTGGGAAAGCTATGGTGAAGACACCAGAGGGGAGAAATCCTCTACTATCAAAAAAAATCAACAAGGATGTAAAGCAACAGCACTTCAATAAAAAAACTTAAAAATTAAAAAGATAACTGAGGCAACCAGAGGGGGAGGGTAGTGGGGTGAGAATGGGGGAGGGGAGGAACCCAGTGGAATAGGGTAGAGGGTTATTGGGGACGCGCAGTGGGCAGGGTGGAAAGTGTGTATTTGTCACAGTGTTAACCTCTAACGCCTGGAGCAAATACAAAGATGTAAACCTACTTCACCTCAATGCACATAATTTGGAAAAGTGTTAGCTGTTGCTGTTATTTGAAGCATGAACCGGAAAGTGGTGAGAGCACATTTCCCTGTGTTATCTTCACTGAAGATTTCTCGAACCCTCGGGTTTCTACAGGGAGTGAAAGAGTCAGTCTGGAGGAGGTGCTTTCAAAGGTAAACACAAATCTGCATTATCATTTATTTTCCCTGCAGGTGGAAAAGCCCCAGGTAGAATCAGGAAAACTTCCTTCACTCCCTGCTCAGCGGGTGCCTCATCGCCTGATTCTTAATCATCTTACCCTCCGAGAGTCAGTCTAATCTAAAAGATGGAGATTTCAAAATAGTATCCCCCTCAGAGAGTGATGAAGAGGATCCCAGGGAACCCGTGAGTGAGCTTACTGCTTTGCAGGCAGCTTCTCGGAAGATGCACAAGAACCAGCTCGGAGTCACATGCTCCGGGCTGTGAATCTCCTCTGTGGAGACCTGACAAAGGTTCAGAGCAGCCGGGTCCCAGGTCCGATCTGCTGAATTCACCACCTTTGCATCCCGGGCCTCCTCCCGCTAGTCCCAGCACACAGCAGCCCCAGACGCCAATCCCGTCCTGTGGCAGGAGCAATGGATGCTGCTGGAGGCTGGAGAGGCCTCTGCACTGCTCACGCCCGCTGATCTGACCAGCCTGGTGCCCCGCTCAGAGGCCTGGACCTCAGCTCTCCTCAGAGGCCCTCTGTCCCCATGTTCTCTAGGGGTGCTGTGGCATGTCCCCCGCTGATTGCTCTGGACCCAGGGAAGGGAGGCATCCCTGGAAGAGAAGCCCAATGGCTGAGGAATTCCTCCAATTTCCTGTGTTCCAATCTGGCTGTCATTCCTTTGCTCTAGCACCCCTGGGCTGAGTTCGATATTTCTGTGCCATATCTGGGATCCCCGTTTTTGCTCTCCAAGTCAGGCAGCAACAAAGACAACCCACAGGTGCGACACGGTGCCTTCTGCCAGTTTTCCCCCTCGCCAAGCCTCCAGGCCGCAGCTCTCACTGCTGCCCGCCCTTCCTGGGTTACAAAAGATGCAGGTAGAACTCCACATGATACTTCTGAGATGTGCCAGCGAGGCTCACACACTGCACTGCCCTCCCAATCAGTAGCTGTGATCGCTCCTGTGAGAAAAACAGTCCATGTGCAAATGTGCGGAGCACGTGCTGACACAGCGTTTGGGGACCTGGGGGTGGCCAGGGTCTGCCCTAAGGCTTGGCCCGCAAGTGGGACTGGGACTGGGGAGCGTGCAGAACCACAGGCTCCCGGAACCTCAGCACCCAGAGGCTTTGCACATTTCACCATCAAACTCCCCTCAAGGAGTTTCTAGCTAACTTCAAATAACAAGCCCACACCAAAGAAAAACTGTCACCAGGCACACTAAAGTTCTACATGAAGCAGGCTCATAGGATTTCCTAACTGCCCAGCAGAACAGAGTGGAATTAAGAGAAACTAATTGTGGGCTGTTTCCTCAAAAAGTTTAGGATAGCTTCTCGTGAAAATTATTCATATTATAATTTCATAATATACTAATTTTAGTGGGATTTCTCATTCTTTTTTTTCTTTTCTTCTGGTTTTTTCTTTACTTTTCGTATCACCCAAGTTTGTTTTGTTTTGTTTTGTTTTTAGCCACAATACCATTTTCACCTATAATCATTCACTATCAAATGGTTTTTATTTACTAGAGGCAAAGAACAGTTGACTAATTTCTGAGTATTGATAATATTTATATCATAATCTTTTGATCATCAACCTATAACAAAATCATACCATAGCTCAATAACTGTTAAGGCACTGATGTATGTAATATTTTTATTACATACATCATGGGAAAGGCTCAATTAAGAATCTCATAATTACATGCATAATGTAGTTAAGATGACTATACTAAATCTGGTAAACTCATCAGTTTTACAGTGACAACAACTGAGCCAGTAGAGCATTTGAAAAGAGTAAATTCTTAAAAGTAATTGTGGCTTATATGCCTATCTTTAACCTCAGTCTTCTTGCCTAGATGAAAGTATAAAATAAAAATTCCAAAACAGAAGAGTCTATTAATTATGCTTATAAAATAGATCTTTTCTTGTAAGATGACTTCAACATATTTTCCTATTTCCCACAAGCTGGTTACCAAGTTAAATCAACACAGCCCACACACATACACACAGTTCCATTCACAATACAAGAGTGCCACAATACAAGAGTAATTAAGATGGCAAAACACCTTTACAACTTCACTGATGTTTCTAGTTTAAAGCATTAGAACATTGCAGGAAAAATTGCATTCATTTCTAAAATTATATTTAATAAATTCTACAATACCATCTGATGCTAAAACCGAAATTTATTTTCTGTTAGCAAAAACAGTTATTATCGAATTCTTAAGGTACAGTGCATTTTGGGTAGCAATTCAACTTTAGTTTCTTTGCCTACTAGACAGTGAAAGGAGCATCTGTAGAGAAGGTGAGCAACTTTGCAGACTCACCACAAGAGGAACTGGCTGAAATTTATAAATTCACAGTTGTGTGACTTGCGCTGGGCCCCAAAGGCCTGCATGCTAGATTTAGGAGTTAACTTCCGGGGTACAATTCTGATGTACTAGTTTTGCTGCTCCTCAAAATCAGAAATAAAAGATTAGTTACAATGATTTTTTTCCCCACTGAGGAAAAGAATAAACTCTTCTTAATTCAATAGACAGTACGTTTTGGAGTTACAGAAAAGATGAAGATATCTTTTTTTAAAATTAATTTAAAATATATATACACACACACATATATTACATCTTTGTGGGTTTTTTTTTTTTTTACAATGTTTTCTTAAAAATAACTCAAGGCATTGTTTTTTAACGATCTTTAGGCCATCTCACTCCAGATGCCAGCTTTCAAATTGAGAAGCCCCTGTCTGCCATCACCAGTCAAGGTGGACGTGCCTCATGGCCCAGCAGGGCATCTGGAAAGGTTGGTGCCTCTCCACTGCTGCTCTGCTGGCTGCTGAAGACTGCGCAGACCACAGGACTGGTCTAGGATGGCCATATTATAAAGGGCTCTTAGAACTTCTGTGTCTTGTGATCGGCTACTGAACTCAGACCATGAGCACAATGTAGGGGCTGCTGGGGAGACAGATGATGAACTGTGGGGTTGGTAATGCTCAAAATTCCCCCCAGGATTCCCAATCAACTCAGAAAGCCAAAGCCTTTCCTTTGCAGCTCACTGATGCTTTCCAGTTGACATCTATGCACATTTTATCAAGAATAAAGCTAAATTACTCCTTCTTTAATTTAGATGATGATCTTAAAAATAGAAGAGTTATAATTATAAATCATATAGGCTGTTTGGCACCAATCTGCTAGCAAGAACATGGGCTTGGGAGATGAAACGCCTGGGATGGAATACCACCAGCTCACTTCCACCCTTGAGATGGAAGACCTTAAGCTACTCCCCAGCAAGAGATATTACTACTACCTGTGACAGAGGGTTGACACTAAATAAGACAATACATATAAATGGTGGAGAGGAGTATCTGACATACAGTCAGCTCTCAGTCACTGCTGGCTTTCATTACTTTATAGAAACCAGTGCTTGAAAACCCACCAGAGCTACTATAGAGGCGGCTGCTAGATTTCATGGCAATAGTCGCCCAAGGATGTATGACATTTTAAACCTGATCATTTCAAGAATATTGAGCTTAACTAAATATCTTTATTGTCCTGCAGACTATGTGTATGTCAGTGTAATTTATGAGTAGATAGGAAAATACCTGCAGGGAAATATAATTAGTATTCTAAAAAGGTCAACTTCCTTAACTACAATATAAAGAAAGTGACTTTAAATGGCCAGTCCCATGGGCTCTCAGTAAATACACTCATTACTCATTATCTTTTCCAACTCTGAAGTACAGAAGCTCTAAATTTTATATATCTAGGGTCAGATCTTATAGACAGCTTTACTTTTTATGATTTATGTATGTTTCTCCCTTTTACAAGAAAAAAATTGTAATGCTCACTACATCTTAATGAAAATGTATACCAGCGTAAAATGAAGAAAACTGACCAAAACGCCCTTGAAAGCAAGCCAATCCTCTGAACACAGCCCTATTTCCTGCTCCCCACATCATCTACTTTTATCAAATCCACACAGCAGTTTCTGTCTCCATTACCCCATTACATAGACCCTTACTCAGGCCTAGACCTGAAATACCTCAAAGGCACACAAAGAGCTATAAGGAAGTTACTCTGTGCAACAAAAACATGACTGAGCAAGTATTTTTTTTGTGGTAGAGAAGTCATAGAAAGACGATTAGAACAAAATGGCTTTAAGGTTGGAGAACATTAGAAATAATACAGCCCTACAACTATTATAAAGTCTTCTTTCTTTCCCTTTCTCTCCCCAAATTTTCCTTCTACATATTTTTTAAGTGTAAATAAATATGCCTACTGTTGTTACCTAAAAAGGCTTTCAGATATGACCAACCTTAAAGGAGTATTGAGTTTTCCAGGTTGTTAGGATGAAGCTTTTTTTTTTTTTTTTTTTTTTTTTTTTTTTTTTTTTTTTTTTTTTTTTTTTTTTTTTTTTTTTTTTTTTTTTTTTTTTTTTTTTTTTTTTGCTTTTCTGTCAGACTTGCCTAAAAAGACAATATATCTTAAATGAAAATTTTCTAAAATTTCACTAAATTTTATCCTTAGTAGTTTTCCAGATATAATTTTCAAGGTTTAGCTGTCAATGAAAATAAATACTATAACATGTAGTACATCTACGATCACTAGTTGATTACAGAGACACCATAACGGAAAATTTATATCCCTTGACTGTATGACTCTGTGAGACTCTTCAAGATGTGGCCCACCCCTATCTTATCTGTCAGCCTTTTGGCACAAACTAATAAGCAGGAAATAAGAAAATAAAGTTAATTTAGGAGTTGTAATCAAAGATATTCTAAGTTACAAATGTTGTAAAGTTGTTATAAATGTAAAATGATGTAAATACCAGATAAAAACGCGGTCACCTGATGATTTTCCCCAGTATGTCCGACAGAGAAGACTAACAAAATGAGAAAATCAAAATCTCAAAGCTGGAAATTGCTCTAGGGGTCATTTGCTCCACCCATGAAGCCAATTTACACTTTGTTGCTCTACTTTTCAATTTTCACCATCTACACACCACACAAACATATGCAACACACACACAATTACTTCTGACATTGGTGAATAAAGAAACAAAAATGAAAATAAGGTTTTCTTCTAAGATGACGTTGTAAATTTAAATAGTGGATCTGCACTGCAGTATTAGGCTAGCTCACCTAAAAAATCCTTGTTTTTCTGTCTTCACTGAATTCTGAGAGATCTACTGAGGATGCTTCAAACACAAATAGTAGAAATCTGATTGATTAGCTCTGAGACAACCAGGTATTAGATAACTTACGTGATTAAATACAACTCACTTCTCTGAGTCTTTCCACCTTACAAGTGTGCAAGTAACACTGCCTGCTCTAGATACCTCCTAGAACAGTTGTAGCAAGTTAGCAGAATACTCTCAAATATTCTGAAGACCATAAAGTCAAAGAATGTTTGCAATTCATGCACATTAAACAGCACATGCAGTAACTCTAATCAGTTATAGGCAAGCTCTGTAACTGCATGCACATGTCATTCCCCACTGCCTACTGGTTCTTGTGATACACTGGACAGTGGTCCTCCCGAAAGATGTTTATGGCTAACCAGGGTATTTACAGGGGGAAAGGGGTTCTGCAAGTGTGATTAAGGTAAGGGCTCTGAGATGGAGAGATGCTGGACTAACCAGGTAGATCCAATGTACTCATTTTATCCTTACAAAAAGGTGGCGGCAGGGTAAGAGGAAGAGGAGATGTAATAATGGGGTGTGTGTGGGGGGAAGAGATAGAACGAGACTGGGAGACAGTGCACCACTGGCCTTGAGGATGGAGAATGGGGTCATGAGCCAAGGAATGCAGGAAGCTCCTAGAAAGGGCAGAGAAACAAGTTCTCCTCTAGAGTCTCCAGAACAAGTATACCCTATTAACACCTTGATTTTAAGCTTTGATCACCCAAACTGCAAGGAAACAAATTTGCATGATTTTAAACCACAAGGTTTTTGGTAAATAGGAAATGGATGATGTCACGAAGACACAGCCACCGTATTCTTACTGATGCCAGTGAGGGTTTCTGAGTGTACAGTTGTAAATTGACAGCTTCGACCAGTTTCTGAAACCATCACCCAATACCACTTCACCCAGGCTGGTGCACCATTTAGCTCCTCTGCATTGACAGGGATAACTGAGCCCCAACTGTTTACAAAGAACTAGCTAGCAGATCTCACTTAGTCCTGTATCTCAGCAGAGGTAATGGAATAATTCTAAATCTAACATGCCTTTCTTTCAAATAGCTTGGGGAGTGAGGGTGTCTTCTACTTTTACTGATAGAAATGCATCTCATTCCGAAATACAAAATGAAAAGTTGTCTGAAATCTAGAACTCTTTCAGCCATAATTTTTTCACATTTTGTCCTTAGCAGTCATGACCACTAAGAAATGGTAACTGTAAGTCCCTTTCAGGTTGGGATTTTTTTTTTTTTTGTAGTTAAATGACTACATTTCCACAGTCTTTAATATTTTCTTAGAGGTTTTCAAAATCCTTACCTATTTTGATGTTTTATTCTGTCTGCCTATGACTTAAAATTTGAACTCCAAAACAAGCTCGAAAAAAATATATGAACCTTCCTGAATAGTGATAGAGAATATTTGTTTAGGACATTTGTCTGCCATACTTAGAACATAATGTCTATCAACATTAGGCAGGGTGGAAGGAGTTCCAATATATGCCCTGGTCTGGCACTTGCTGAGTGACCTCAGCCAAATCACATAACCTCTCTGGGTCTCAATGACATCATCTATAAACCAAGGAGCTTGGGCTAGAACCAGAAACAGCTTGAAGTGTCATAAAACAAGGCCCAATTGGGGTTTTTGCTAATTCTACTGACAGAGCAATCACCACTGGATGGAACACGTGACAAGGACTACCCATGAGCTGGTCCACAGAGAACACACTAGGGCTAGTGAGACTGTTGGGTGTCAGCCACTCAGGCCTCCAGATGCAGCTGGTGCAGGAGGAACAGCTCAGGGGCATTTCAGGCACAACAAGGATGTGGAAGGGAAGGGAGAGCAGACAGGACATAATGTATACCTGGAACACCACAGCGGGCAGAGACACCGACAGTTTCTGAGGGGCTCTCACAGGATTCCCAGGGTGCCCAGCCCCCCGGGAGCTGCTCACATCAGCCGTGCTAGCTGAGTGAACACTCCCTACCAGCCTTTCTCTTCATAACTTTCTGCCTGAGGGCTTTGTTGTGGGGGCAAGTTGGTGCCATTCACATCCTAGCTTGTGAAGCATACCTTCCTTCTGGGAGGCCCCAAGGAACTGAACTACTGGAGTTTTCCATGTCATGAAAACCTGAACAAGTGACAGCAGGGGGAAGGGAGAAGAGAAAGATGCCAGCGTGATTTATTTTAGGGTGGTTGGGGAGACAGACTAAAATATACTTGACAAGAAAAAGTAAAATCTTACTTGATTTCTTCCCTCCTTTCCTTTAGAGTAGTCCAGTAATACTCTGTTACATACAGTCGAAACCTTTCCATATAATTGTTGCTCAGCACAAGTTACTACTAACGCCTGTATCACTCTTCTTTCAAAAACTTAAATTGAGCCTATTTTCTGACTTTAGCATCTATCAATAGTACTTCACCTCAAGTCAAACCATCTATAGGACTAAAAAAGGAATCAGAGACAACAGAAAGTCCCAGGGAACTTGATTAACCCTTCTTTAGAGCATACTATCGACCCAAACATCTAAGGCGTATTCAGGAGTCCTGTGTCACAGAGATATTTGCTAAAATTGCACTGAACACCTTTACCCTGATCATTCACCTCCCAGGCAGAGTTAAATGATGAAGAGAGCTAGTGCAAAGCAGGTGTCATTTTGTTCACAGACTCAAGCTTCCAACCCAAACAGAATATTCTAAAGTTGTGACCCTTCTGTTAACAACCAAGATTCTATTGCATGGCCTTTATACAAGAATACATTTTAAAAAAAGAAAAACAACCTTTAAACCTTTAGCTTTAAAAAAAGATAGCATACTTTACTGCTACAATCTTTTTGGAATCAGATAATATATAAATAAATATATAAAATTCCTCCAATGATAAACATATCAGATGATTATTTACAGAACAGACCAGAAAGTCATTCAGGAATATGATACAAGTTTTGTGTGATATGTCATGGAAAAGAGTAAGAGGCCAGCTGAAAGAACTTGTCTCGATCCATATTTTGTATTTGTGTTCATCACCTGAAGCACTGAACATGCCTCTAGCTGTCCATGAGTAAGCACCTGAGCTGTCATTGTTAATTAAAGACTAACAATTATTATCTGTAAGTTGATATTCTCTAAACATCATTGGTGCAGTGCTTAAATATTCAGAATAGAAACATACTATTCCATTTATTTTTAAAAGTATTACTATATAATACTAGATATAATGTTATAAAAATGATACAAACATGTATTTACAATGAAAAAGTCAACATATGCCAAAATGCATAGACTATTTCAGCATGCAGAACTTTTTTATAAAATATTAACAATGCCTTTTAGGTGCTTGTTGTTTTGAAAAAAATGGCCTTTGGTCCATTGAACCTAGATGACTGTGTGTGTGTGTGTGTGTGTGTGTGTGTATACACACACATACATATATATACACACATATGTACATACACATACATACGTATATACATATATTCAAATTAAAATGTAAGAAAACAAATATGCTAAATACTTGTGCCATTCTAGTCCTAGCTATTTCTCAAATCAAAGCAGACAAGTAAGATGACGAACATAAATTATCTATTCATCTAAATCACACACCATTATTATATAATACAAGTAGTCACATATTAGCCTGTTGTAATGCACTGTTACAGCATACTAGAAATTCTATTTTATAATATCAAAAATTAGAGAAAATTACCTCTTCCACAAAGCTGTCTTTCTTCTCCAGCATTTCTCGCAAGGTCTGAAGAATTTTAATGCACAGCTTTTCTTCCTTTTCCATTAATTTCTTTGTATGATTAATCAACCTTAAAACAAAACATCAAACTTTAACTAGGACAGTGATTTCTCTTCAAGTTGGAAACTAACATCATACACTAAAAAGAAAACAATCATACTATTACTTGAGAATAGGAAGTAAAACAGATACTTTTCACAAAGTTTTGAAACTTTAAAATTTAAACTTCTTAAATTCCACTTCAGCTGATCACCATCCTTTGTTTTACAGGCATTGTAAAACTTCTTTTTTTTTTTTAAAGATTTATTTTTTATTTATACATACAAGCTGGGGTACAGGCCAGAGGCGTGGGGCGGCGAGAGGGTTCACCAGAGACAGAACGGGGAGCAGAACAGGCAGATCAGAAATACACTGCTGAGGGGAGCAGCGGGCGAGGCAGGAGAGGTCTGCCGCGCCATGTGGGATTCTCCCTGGCCGGGCGTCGAACTCGCGTCGCCGCTGCCGACAGCTCCACAGCGCAGCGCTTAACCGCTACGCCACCGGGGAGGCCCCCAGTGTAAAACTTTAATTTATCCAGATAGCATACTTTAAGTGGGATGGAATACTTTTTGAAAAACAATGAAAGACTTTCATCCTATCACATGAACTAAAAAAATGTTACTCGTAGAGAGATGTGAGCACCTGCAGTATATTACATTTTATTATATTATTTACTTTGTTTTAAATGACGCTAATTATATAGCAGTAATAGCAGCAGATAACATTGTGACGTTAGCATAAGGGACAACCGTCTGGTTTCCATTGATATCGCTGAGCTGCTTTTCACTGCGAAGGCTTATAGAAACAGGTAGCTTTGTGTGAGAAGCAGCAAAAAAAAAGCCATTTACAACTTTTGCTGTAATTTGGGTACATCCTCTCCTCCACCTGCCTGCAGCACTTGCACCAGATCCCCATCAGCACGGCACCCTGCCTCTCCCGTGTGTTTACCTAACCTGCAACAGGCTTGCCGGGCCTTCAGCACAGGTCAGCTTCCTTAGAGTGACTTTCCATCACCGCCAGAAATATGTGTCTTTAAGTTCTCAAAGGCTGTATTCAACATAGCTTTCTCTACAATAACTGCAATGTCCTGCATCTGTGCTGTCAAATTGGTCCGCCACTGCTCACCGCTGGCCATTGAGCAAGTAAACTGGAAATCACTTCTTGATGCTGCGTCAGAAAACAATTTCCTGAAGAGCCAACTAATAAAGATTTAAAGAGTGGTGGGTCATACAGTCTTTGTGGCAACCGGTGGGCTCCGCCATCATAGCAGATGCACCAATGACTACCTGAAGATGTTTCAATAAAACTTTATTAGCACTGTTTTTTCTTATTTTTTTTTATTCTGAGCATTTATGTGATTCAAAAGTAAAAATTATGTTAAGTATATAGCAGAGAAAAACCAACAAACAAAATCTTACTTGCCAAAATAACAAGGAGATCAATTTAGCTTGCAGCAGCCCATGTTGTAGACTATCCAGACTCTGAGATGAATCTACAGTGCATTCATTTCCTTAAGTTAAACTTCTCAGGTGTATTACCCTCTTTTAAATGTATCTTCTGTACATTAACATAGATTCGTAGGCAATGAAGGGCGTTTTTCAAAGACTCTTTTTATATCATATTACTTGGCAATGCTGCTACTTACTTTTTTTCTTATTGGTCTCATCAGTTTTGCAGATACTCTGGAGCTCTTCACTTAAAAATTCTTATTAGAAGACTGGCAAATGTCCAGAAAATACATTCTCCCCAGTCTCCTTAAGACACAGTGGGTTTAGAGCCAAGAATCCAGAATCCTGGCCCTAAGAGAGAAACTTCGCCTATTCCTCAACACAAACCCCATGGGCAGTTCTCATCTCACACCGTGTTCCCTCGGATCCTGGCTTCAACAGGTAAAAGGCACCACTCTTGGGTCCCCTAGGTCTTCACTGTCTGCCTTAGTACATCACGGTCACAGTGGAGGTTTTGGAATCTCTGTCAGCTACATCTTCCCCTACACCAGAAACCAGCAGGATGGGTCGTGGTCAAGGGCACTGGCTTCCTCACGCACGTCCCCATCCAGATCTCTCCCCAGGAAGACCCAGCACAGTCTCTCGGGGACACGCCCTCCACAAGGAGACATGTTTCTTCTTTCTGAAGCTTGTAGCACCTTTTCTCACAACTGCTTATACTAGCAGATTGTCCATGAGAGTTTCCCACTTACCATTAAAATGAAAACATTCTAGGTTAAATCTACCGACATGACAGACCCACACCAAAAAAATGCTGAGAAAAATAAGTACACAAAAATGCTGCAGGCGAGGATCGCCATGACAGCGTGGCCGAGGGTGGGCCCGAGATGTCCCTGAGCCTCACTCAGCCCTCCATGTCTACAATGATGCCGGCGACCCACTGCACAGGCTTCGTGCAGAGCAGATGAGCTAGGGCAATGGGGCACAGAGTTCTTCTCTACGCTGAGTCAGAAAACTTTTTTCTGAAGAGCTATACAGTAAAGATTTAGAACGTGGGGGCCTCCCTGGTGGCACAGCGGTTAAGCATTGCGCTGTGGGGTTGTTGGCAGCAGCGACGCAAGTTCGATGCCTGGCCAAGGAGATTCCCACATGGCGTTACAGACCTCTCCTGCCTTGCCTGCTGCTCCCCTCAGCAGTATATTTCCGTCCATCTGCCTGTTCTGCTCCCCACTCTGTCTCTGGTGAACCCTCTCGCCGCCTCATGCCTCTGGCCTGTATCCCAGCTTGTATGCATAAATAAATAAATCTTTAAAAAAAAAAAAAAGACTTAGAACATGGTGGGTCATACAGTCTCTGCGGCAAACAGGGGGCTCTGCCATCACAGCAGGTGAGCAGCCTTGGCCAATGCACGCGTGAACACCTGCGGAAGTTTCAAACAACGCCTGTGGCGTTTCCACCCCTCCTACGCCAATGAAAATCAGTGGTGTTAAACAGCGCTCCTTTCAATGGCAATATCATCCACTTATAGAAAAGAATCAGAACCAAAATACCAGTTTATTGTGGCCTTTTGTGTCCAATAACGACCATTTCATTTTCAGTTAATTTTAGTAAATCATGGTAGCTTGACCTTCACCAAAATAATCTCAATTGACTCGAGTGAGTCTGGAAGTACCTCTGAACAAAAACCTTAGACTTCCCCACACTCTATGGGTGGCCATCACGCACCGGCATCGGAAAAGCAGAGCGGCCAAGGCCTCTCGTCTGCCGACACCAGAGAACCCCAGCGGCACCGCTTACTTGGACATGAAGGCGCCACATCGTATCCTCGCGTCACTCCCCTCAGGGAACAGCAGCTCCGGACTGTACAGCACGTCGACCAGTACCGAGAACTCAGCCTGCATCATCGGGCTGAACTGCTGCTCCAAGGAGGCTACCACATCCTAAGGAAGGGAGCACAAGAAGACCCTCGTGAAGACCCAAGTCAGATGTCATCCTCCAAACACGTGACAAACTGAAGCAGCTAGAAGAAAAGACCTGTGGGCAGTCCTAGGTGGACACCGAGTGAGGTCGCTGCTGTCAGTACAGCTGGTCCCCTTACTCATTTCTAAGAGAAGAGGGGAGTGGACCACTGAATGATTTCAAAGGAAATACAGACACGATGCTAAGTCAGCAAGCCAGTGTTATAGGACCAGCTGGTCTAAAATTGAAATGGAGACATGACAGGTACTCATCAAAGTGGAAAGAACTAGGACATGCTGGCGAAGAACTAAAAAAAGATTCCAGTGTGCTACCGGTGATCTGAGAAAAACACTCCTTCCCATGACAAAATGCTGTGGTATTATTTGAAGCAGTATTAATTCTGCATATGGGTCCAATGATATGTCAAATCACATGTCCGATCGACACTGTTGTCAGTGGCCTCTCCTGACTAACAGAATCCCCAGGCTGCTTCGGAATTGGGCAGCAACATTCCCAGGGAGACGAGGGTCAAGGTCAGTCAGGGGTCTGCCATTTCCCCTTCCACTCACTGGTCTAGGTGTGACACTGTGATACAGTCCGACCCAGTGAGACACTGGGAAAGTCTGCCGAAGGGGGGTGTGTGTGTGGCGGCGGAAGAGGGGCAGGCTTTTTTGGAAATACTTCTGACCCTCAAGACAGCTGGAGGGTGCAGATCCCAATGTGAGGCATGGCTGAAGTGACCTTCAGAGACCAGCCTGTGAGGGCCCTTCTGACTTTACCAATCAGGGGGAACCCGAAGTCCAGGTTTCTCACAAATAACCTGTTTTTGTTGTTTCAGCCACTTTTAGGTGCATATTATGTTAATTACAGCAGAAAGCATCTAAGCTGACATGCTTCTGGACGTACTATAGGCGACGATCATTTTCTGAACATTCGTGGATGATTATAGCCTCCTCTTTCTGTTTCTAAAATAACTGTTAGAAGACAAGAAAAAAATATCTTCTCACATAACACCACACTCTTTACCCACGGTTACAGCATATTTTGTTAGGCAGAAAACTGTCAGTTGCTTACTCTTAGTCTCAAGGACAGCAACACAGAGGAAAAATCTCTTTTCCTAGGGTTTTCTTAGGGCTAGATTAAAGAAATTTCCAATGACAGCAAAACAGAATACCAGGAAGGTCTAACAAATAGCAAACTATCACGTCCTTTATATAATACGTAGTGTCTAGTGTATGGGAAAAGTAGGTAAGGAAACTAGGTGTACATAACGAGACATTACGTGAAGGCAGGAAGAGAATATGTCCGTCAAATAGGACCACGTGAAATAAAGCAGCACTAAAATGCACCTTTTGTTCAAATGGCTTCTCTTCTTCATTTCACTGACTAACTGTGCTCAGAGGCCTATGACATAAAATTCTTTCTCTCTTTGACCACGGGCCAGCAATGCAAATGCTATCATCTCGTTTCTCCACAGGATCAGGACACAGGCGTCACATGGGCTTGATGGAAGGGTTAAAGGTCAGCACCGAAGACCCTCCAGCACCTGCTTATTATTATTCCTTATTAGCTTATTATTCCTTAATAGCTATTAGCGTAGCGAGTACCAGTTGGCTGCATTCATCACACATTGCCAAACCCAGTGGATCCCTCTCTGTCTTCAGCACCCAGGCCCTGCTGAGCACAGCACACACACTGATGCCTCTGCCGCCTTCCTGCTCTGGCTTCTCAACATCACGCTTTATTTTGCACCTATATCTTGACCATTTTTTCACTGACTCATGGTCCTTATTCATCATTAACTACACTTTCTTGAGAGGCATCTCATCTAATTCCATGGTTTCATTATCATATCCATGCTGAAACTTCCCACATTGATATTTCCTATATGGATGACTTTCCAAACCACTCACACTTATATTTTCAGTTGCTTACTTAACACACCCACACAGGGTCCTCCCTGGTGGGGCAAGGGGTTAAGTCTCAGTACTATGAAGCTCTTGGCAGCCACTGCAGCACAAGTTCACTCCCCGGCCAGGGATTGAACGGCAGTGTCTTGCCCGCTGTTCCCCTCAGCAGTGTATTTCAGTAGCTCTTCCTGTTCTGCTCCCCACTCTGTCTTTGGTGAATGCTCTCACCCCCCTCCACACCTCTGGCCTACACCCCAGATCTTGTATGCATAAAAAAATATATCTTTAAAAATGAAAAAAACACCTACACATGTATCCAAGTGGGCATCTCAAATGTAAAATTTCCCACTTACAACTCTGGATGGCAACTCTCCCACCCTTCTCCCTGTCTTAACAAATGATCCAATTGGATCATACCCAGGACCATCCTTGATTTCTCCTTCACCATCCCAGAACTCGTTCACCCATTCATGAAGTCACCCATTCACCAAGTCCAGCTGGGCCAACAAGCAAACATACCCACTTCTCTTCATGCCTATTGCTGTTCCTGTATGCCAAGGATCCAGCACCTTTTGCCTGAATTAGTACAACAGTCACCTAATTAGACTCATACTTTCATGTCTGCACCATAAAGCCTATTCATAACTCAAAATCAATACTGATCTCTTTATTTAAATTTTTTAAGATTTATTTATTTATGCATGTAAGAGCTGGGGTATAGGCCAGAGGTGTGGAGGGTGAGAAGATCCACCAGAGAGAGAGTGGGGAGCAGAACGGGCAGACTGACTGAAATACACTGCTGAGGAGAACAGCGGGCAATACAGGAGAGTTCTGCTGCGCCATGTGGGAAGCTCCCTGGCTGGGGATCAAACTCGTGTTGCGGTGGCTGCTAAGAACTTTATAGTGCTGAGACTTAAGCCCTTGTGCCACCCAGGAGGCCCCACATTGATCTCTTTAATGGTAAACTAAGTCATGTTTCTCCTCTACTGAAAATGTTCGATCATCTGCCATCATACTTACAAAATCCAAATTCATTAGCATTTAAATCTCTATAAAATTTTACTCTGCATTTCATAACACTCTCCTTTGCTCACCATACTCCTGCCTGCTTCTCTTCTCTTGATGGCTCAAACCTCCCAAATGCCTTCCTGCATAAGCACCTTTGCTTTTACTATTTCTTCCCCATAAAACCTCTGATCTCAAATTTTTTAATAGATTATTCCTCTTGTTATTCCCATCTCCCTAACTATACCATCATTCTCCCAGTAATTCTCTACCATGCAGCTACCCTGCTTTATTTTATGCATAGCAGTTTTAATTATCTAACAATTATTAATGGGCTAGAATGTGTATGTCCTGAAGGCATAGATCCTGCACTCTAGCACCAGCACGCTGTGGCTGGCAGAGTTAGCACCAAATATTTACTCACCGACTGCCTTTGTGGTCTAAAAGCAGCTTAATTTGATGGTGGGTGCAGGATGGTAACAACTCCTAAAGTGGGGAGAGCCTATTCTTCTAAAACATAATAATGATGTAAATCATTACCTCAATAAAAATTAATAAAGATAGCTTAAGACATGTCCTCTCTCTGTGGCTGGCCCTTCATCTTTCTCTCCTTTACAATGTCCTATTTCTGTCCTCACCAAGTACTGTACGAGAATACAAACAGATACGTTGAAGCAAGGGGACCAGCCTTCATCTTTAGCATGAGTCTTTATGGTAAAGTATTTTATCATATTGATGATTATCACAACTCCCACCCAGAAGTCATGCTTCTTAAAATGATGGTGTCCCTAGGGAATTTTAAAGCAAAGCCTGGTCCCCAATAAGAACTTGAGACTTTTAACCACTTTTTTTCCTCAAACTAGGTATCAAAACTTTTCATTTAGGAAATACTTTTGCCATTTCACACTCTCATTGTACCTGTAACTTTTCAATAATGTTTCTGTAGTCCCAAGAAGGCCCTCCAAGAGCTTCCTTAAAGCGTGGTCCAGAGCGAGCAGACAGTCTCCAGCCCATGGCCGCTCTCTGCACCATATTTGAGTGGCTCTTCATGAAGAGCGTGTTCACTTGGCTGTCCAAGTCCACTGGGATGGCAATTCCACGATTCTTTGCTGGAAAACAAAGATTTAAAATATTTCCTTCTTAATTTGACTATAGCATCTGATACAAGATCAAAATAATCTTAAAATTATAGAATATATAAAAAAGAAGTAAGATTTTTATGCACAGGAAGATGACTACTTAATACTGTACTGCTTACTGGAAAATTGCTTAAGAGTAGATCTGAAAGTTCTTATCACAAGAAAGATTTATAACTCAGGTGATGATGTCATTTCACAACCTACACGTTTATCAATCACCATGCTATACACCTTTAAGACAATATTATATGATGATTACATCTCAGCAAAACTGGGGAGGGGGAGGAATTATCAAATCTTTAAACTCTGCCATTCAATCACTTTTATTAACTGCAAAAATTTTGAATCTGAGACTATTTCAATTTTTCAGACTAATTCCTAAAGTGGGCTCACTGAACATTCAAGAATTTAGTTGATTTCCTGATGATTAATGTTTGAAACATACATCATGCAGCATCAACAGAGCTAACACTTTATAACAGCCATGCACATGTGCTCCTTCACAGATGCCAAAGAAAATAGAAAATCAGGCAGAAAACACGTAGTAAAGGGCCTCCCTGGTGGCGCAGCGGTTGAGCTGTGGAGCTGTCGGCAGAGCGCGATGCGAGTTCGGCGCCCAGCCGGGGAGAATCCCACATGGTGCGGCAGACCTCTCCTGCCTTGCCCGCTGCTCCTCTCAGCAGTGTATTTCTGATCTGCCTGTTCTGCTCCCCACTCTGTCCCTGGTGAACCCTCTCGCCGCCCCACGCCTATGGCCTGTACCCCAGCTTGTATGTGTAAATAAATAAACCTTAAAAAAAAAAACACGTAGTAAAATTCTATAGTCTGTCCACTACTAGAATTACTGTTTTATACATGCATGTGATAAAACATCAGAAAGAAGAAATAAACTAAAAAGTATTCGTAAAAATCTGCATTAGTAGATAGAACACAATACATGTCCTTCTCCCCAAGATCCACAGAAATTTATGTTTTGTCAGATATTTATAGAACAATACTGATGAATGAAAACGCTTGCCATGAGCAAAGTGTTCAGGCATTTTTGCAAACAAGTGAAGCTGGGGGTTAGTCCACCAGTGAAGGAGAAGAAGAAACTGAAGTACAAGAGATTAGAGTTAGAAAGGTCTTCTAGGTGCTCATCAAGCAGCAGAGTTAGAGCAGGTCTTTTAGGTGCTCATCTACCAACACTTAATGTGGGAGAGGGCCTGAGGGACTCCTGGAGGTAGCACATTAAAGAATGATGTCTGAATAGCTGGGAAGTGAAGGTCCTCCTCCCTCTGACTGGCATCCACGGACACGGCAGAGACACATTTACCCAGGGGATACAGTTAAAGAAAAGTAGAGATGTTCTCTCATGAAAGCGGAGTATCGGCCTGGGTAGAATACCTAATGAAGGAGTCAGAACTGAGAAGCAGAAGAGAGCTCGCAGTAACTTCAAAAATCTTCCTAAAGTAAGAGGCAGAATGGGAGAGTCAAATAAGGCAGCTCCAGCAAAAAATAGAAAATACACAAAAAGACACTAACCCCTGAGCAAAGCTGTCATTATTTTAACACTTGTTAGTATTCTCAGTCTGTCTTCTGCTACACACACACACACACACACACACACACACACACACACACACACACACGCCCCAAAGGACAATCTATATGTCATTTACTCAGCTCTAGCCCAGAGCTCTGGGTCAGCACTGTCATTTACATAAGAAATGGATCCTCAGCACTGCCATGGAAACCCACCCAGGCATCACAGACCTTTAGCACTATGAACACACCAGCAAGAATCACAAGGAAAACCAAAAACACTAAGAACATTTGGACCCAGTGAAAAAACATGATTCAGGGAAGAACAATAATCTAATTATTGTCCTCGGAGAATGTAAGTGTATACTGTATCCAAAATGTTAAAAAACAAAAGGAATACTGGAAATTAAAATATGATTGCACAAGTCAACATTTCAAAAAATTAACTGACAAAGAAAAGGACAGAGATAAAGACCAAGTTGATAATCGGGGGAAATGAAGGAATCATCTAGAATACAAAGCTGAAAGATCAAAAGTAGGTGAAAACAGAATATGAAATAGGGAGGGTCACCCAAGAAATCAAGTTATCTAATGAGTAAAACTCTAGGCAGAAACAATGAAAGGAAAGAAATAATTAAGAAAACAAGACAATTTCCTTGAACTAAAGAAAGATGAATAGTGTTCAAACTGAAAGGTCCACTGCATGTAAAGAATTAAATAAGCATAGTTGCTGGACTCTGGTAAAAGTTTACAATCCTGTTATGTGAACTGTGCTGTCCAAATGGATGCTGAAGTCCTAAGAACAAGATCCTGTGGGGGCCTCCCTGGTGGCGCAACGGGTTAAGTCGCAGCACTATGAAGCTATCCAGAGCCACTACAGCACAAGTTCGATACCCAAGGAGATTCCCACATGGTTCAGAAGACCTCTCCTGTCTCTCCCGCTGGCCCCCTCAGCAGTGTACTTCAGTAGATCTACCTGCTCTGCTCCCCACCCTGTCTCTGGTGAATCCTCTCACCTCCCCACACCCCGGCACTCCTCTGGCCTATACCCCAGCTCCTGTATGCATAAATTAATAAATCTTTATTTTTTTTAAAGATTTATTTATTTATACATACAGCTGGGGTACAGGCTAGAGGTGTGGAGTGGTGAGAGGCTTCACCAGAGACAGAGTGGGGAGCAGAACAGGCAGATCAGAAATACACTGCTGAGGGGAGCAGCAGGCAAGGCAGGAGAGGTCTGCTGCACCATGTGGGATTCTCCCCGGCCGGGCGTCGAACTCGCATCGCTGCTGCCGACAGCTCCACAGCGCAGTGCTCAACCGCTGCGCCACCAGGGAGGCCCAATAAATCTTTAAACAAACAAACAAAAAAGATCCTGTGGATGTGACCCACCTTAGAAATAGGGCCTTTGCCTATGTAGTAAGTTAAGGTGAGGTCACGCTACATTGGGTGGGCCCCAGGCCAAAACAACTGGCACCTTTATTAAAAGGGAGAAGAGAAAGAGACACACACAGAGTGAAGACATCACATGAAGCTAGGGGCAGACACTGTATTTACAGAGTTGCAAGTCAAGGAATGCCACAGCCTGCCAGCAAATACCAGAAACTACAGGAAAGACCAGAAAAAAGACTCCTCCAAGAACAAAGGGCATG
Source organism: Scalopus aquaticus (assembly GCA_004024925.1). NCBI lineage: Eukaryota > Metazoa > Chordata > Mammalia > Eulipotyphla > Talpidae > Scalopus > Scalopus aquaticus. The sequence goes on along the minus strand of PVIJ01000030.1, from coordinate 128,043 downwards.
GCGCTGCTGGCACCTTCATTGTGGGGCGGTCATTTCTGTGATTTTAACTCATCCAGGTGAGATAAACTGCTGTCGACTCCCTATGAAAGCAATACAAACGCCAACAGCAGAGAGAACATTGCAAGGATCTCCAGAGAGAAGGAAGTTTCCTACACAGAGCTAGACTGGCACCAGACGCCTCATAATCGATGCTGGATACTGGAAGTCAGCAGAACTGCAGAATTGTGTCTATGAAGATCAGATGGACAAAAAGTTTTGAAACTTGGGGTTTATACCCATCTAAACTAAAATCAAAAGGGATAACTGAATAAAAACATTTCAGATCAGGGTCAAAAATTTTTTTCTGAATGCCCATCCATGCAAAATACTTTAAAAAAAAAAAAAACAAGAATGGATTCCAAGAAAATATTAACTTGAATGTAAGACATCGTGGCAAGTGAGTATGAACCTGAACAGAAGAAGAAAGCAAATGAAAGCAGCCCCATCAGTATTAATGGCTGGAAAAGTCTCCTATAGTTGGAAAGCCTCAGTATCAAAGCAACTACATGCTCTTTCTCAGAGGGTTAAACAGTGAAAATATCCATACCCCATCACCCCAGAAGCTCTGATAAGTGGTTTTTCCATTTTTATCAATCTTTAAGAGATTTCACTGTATTTCAGAATAAAATACTGAGGTCACAAATCCTAACAATGTAAAACCAATAATCCATCAAGCAATAATCAGAACACAGAGCAGGAGAGAAGAGGAAGCAATAAAGGCAACGTCTTAAGTCCCTCATTTTTTACTGTGAAGCACAAAGACATTACTTAGAGCTGCTAAGTCAAGAGACAGATTTGTAAGGGGATGATGTAAAGTCATGATGATAGGCACCAGAATTTTTTTAATAGGGAGGAATAAAAAGAAAATAGGAAATACAAAGAAATGTATGAGAGAGAGAATATCAGGTGGGTCCCTCATATAAGAGAAGGAAAGCACTGACAGGAAGCTGCAATTTCTGCCAGCAAAATTCTCTGAAGTGGAAAGATAACTTGAAAACTTCTTTGAAAATGATGGAGTCTCCCCATAACTGAGGGGATATGTTCCAAAGCCTCAGACAGCACCCAAACCTACACATACTAGTTTTCTTCTTATACCAACCTATAATAGTTTAATTTATTAATTAGGACCCGTAAGAAAATAACAATAATAATAAATAATAAAACAGGGTAGTATTATCAATGTCCTTTAATAAAATTTATGTGAATATGCTCCCTCGCTCTCACTCGCGTGCTCTCTAAGTATCTTTTTGTCTACAGTATTTTCGTAACATGACAAGTGAAACTGTGGATTAGGGAACTACTGTCAATGGCTTTAGCTGTAAGCACAAAAGTCACCAATTTAAACACAGCTCCAAATGAAATTTTTTAAGGCAACCAGACAGCTTTCCCTGGTGAAGGTCTTCCCAACATCCATTATATATTTTCCCCTTCCAGGGCAAACAAAGTCTCTGTTTCTGTCCATCCCACACAGCATGGCAGCCACACTCCTGTCCAGACGGTGGCCTCGAAACCACCAAGTTGCACATATTCTTGTAAGTACTTAACCCCGCATCCTAATCAAATCCTGGCCAGATCTTCAGTTTTTCTGGATGCTTCATGCATAAGCTGAGTTTGCTGTGAACATTCAAAAGTCAAGCAGATGATAATGCTGCCCACTTTTTTTTTTTGGGGGGGGGGGTCTAGAAACACAAGTCAGAATTTAATCAAAATAAAGAGTGGTTTATTGATTACATATAATTTCGGTTGCGTGTGTGCGTGTGTATGTGTATGCATATCTATATATTAGGAACTAGAAACAAATGACTATTTTTTACCAAGAACAACCTGGTATTATAGGAGCACATTCAGTGAAAATCACTAAATCCTGTCCAGTCTTCATACATGTATTTTTCAGATAATCAGGAAATCCTCATCCAAACTTTTTTTAAGCAAGAAAAATAACAAAAGTCAGAATCCTCAGTGTTGCTCAAACATACCACAACCAAGTTCCCACTGAGGGTTAAAAAACTGGGGTTGGGGATGGGACTAATCTCCCCTTGAGGAATCGGGTAGTTTACATGCAAAGGACCACCAGTTAAGAGCTGGTGCTGGAATAGGACATGTGGCCGTGTCTTCTCAAGACACCAGGCAGAGAGGCAGCTCAGTGGCAGCTCCTTTGTTAGTCTTAGCAGGACAGACCCCACGGGTGAGGTCAGAGAAATCTAGGCGCACGCCAGGCAGACTACACTATGCCAAACACTGTTGAAAGGTGGTCTTTTGTTCCCACTAAACACTAAAGTATAGCACTTTAATTGGTATTTTCCAGTCTCCTGTGTTGCACAAATTGCACAATATAAATTAACTGGGCAACATGTACTACTTCCTCATGCCCAAAGGTAAACTCTAGTGAAGGGATACATCACAATTTCTAGGCAATAAGAGGAAATTCATCATGCAACTGGGGAAAAGAGAATTTGAGTTCAAATAAGTCAGTTGTGTTGATAAAGACAAAATATTTTCAAGCAATTGTACAAATATTAAAGCTTTTTAAAATATGGCCTGAAATAGATTCTCTGCCCTGTCGAAATATTATAAATATTCATTTGAAAGCCAAACTGATAATGCTAATTTAACTTTCCATATATTGTTTAAAATTTAAAGCAGAAAAGAAAACTGTGACTGGGAAAAGAATTAATTCATGATCTCATGAGAATATTAATAACCAGAACACTATTTTTTGAATGCAACCAAAAATACGATCCAAACTTAGTTTACTTTTAGTAAGCAAGGACAGTTCTGGTGTAAGGAGTATACTGAAATGTGAACTAGGAGGTGTTCCTGGGGTTCATGATTCTCTCCTGCCCACCTCCCTCCCAGTCGATCTAATGGACGGCTGACTACAACTGGCTTTCTCTGGCTGAGAGCCCCACTGCCAAGTCTGTGCTTCAGTGGAGAGGATCACACTGAAGTTGAGCAAGTTTTAAAAAAGAAATGCTACAAATTTGCTTCTAAATTAAAGTGCAATCGAGATACGACCTTCTTAAGGATACCTGGTTAGGGATTAACCATATGGAGTCCTTCAAAAACTGAGCACAGAGCGGGACTGGGACTGAGGCATTTATCTTCAGGCAGCTCTGCCTGGAGGTAGCCAGTCCTTTCAAATGAGCTATCTTCACTCACAGGCCCTTCAACTATCAGGCTATCCTTGTTCAGCTGATAAACCCTGAAAATGGGTAAGAAAAAAGCCTTTGCAGTGGTTTCAAGAAATAATGCAATCTATTGGTAATTATTTTCAGTAAGCGTTGCCTAGGATGTGAAACTGTTTAATGAGACAAAATCAACAATGCTTTCTCTAAGAGCAAAATCCCTGAGAACCAACATACTGCAGTGATGAGTACCAGGGGAGAAAACATTCAGACACACACACTGACAGATAGGGAAGGAGCGATCGAAAGGAGCAGTAGTTAGAACTCGGGGCGGGCTGCCAGGCACAGCACAGAGCAGCTGCAGCACAAGGAGCTGTAAGGGGCGGCCAGGGCACACCCTTTCCACGTCGTGTCAAAGCATCCAGGATACGTCAGCCCTTCAGCACCAGAGTTCAAACATGAAGGACAATAAAGATATGAAATGCATCTTTCCTGTCTGGCACTCACACGACACTCAATCCTCACACTGAATAAAGAATATCATTTTATGGCTTGTGCAGGAACTGGTATTGGCACACCTGACTATTCATCTGGAAAAAATTAAGTGGATCCCATACCTTCTACCTTACCACTAATCTATTCCAGATTGCTTGAAATTGTCAACAGCCACATGGAAAACACAAACATACAGACAAAAAAAGAAAGAAAGAAAAAGAATATTCTCCCTGGGAATTGAAAAACAACATCTCAGACGGATCAAAGCCACTTGAAAGATGAAAGAAAACTTAAAAATTATCTAAAAGAAAATCAATTTTTCCATGCCAAAAATAAAATTCAAATGACAAATGAAAAACTAAGAAAACACTCCTTACTTATAGGCAAACAGCTCATGTCTTAATAAAGGGCTATACAAATTATAAAGGAAAAACATCAACTTTGGAGAAAGTTAGCAAAGGAAGTGACAGATGACAGAAAAGTCAGTATTGGTGACTCAATCATAAGAGAAGGCTTTCTTTCCTCACTCAAAAACAGAAACGCACATTAAACATATATCCATAGCTTTACTTACAAGCCTGGCAAGGGTCTAAGAATTTAATAACACCACATTATCAAGAAAAAGTACACTCTCCCATTTTGCTAGTGGCATGCAAACTGAACAATCTCATTTATCAACACTGAAATACACAGAATCTGTATTCCTAGGTATTTAACTCATTTTCCCCCATGTGTGATTATTGGAAACAATACAAATTAGAATATAGACACACAATAGGATTCAATAAATTAGAAGATAAGCACACACTAAGATATTACACAGCCGATGACAAGCACAGGATATTCATCCATTTATTTTATTTTTGCAATAAAAATTCACTGAATCTCTGCTCTGCTTTAGGCACTAAGTTAGGCTGTAGAATCTCATAACAGATAAAGTGTTCAGTTTTGTGTCTCATTCTGTTTTGTGACAGTATACATGTTCTATCTACTCTTGATGTACTGGAATTTCACTGAGGACAAGAAATATGATTTAACAGACAGCCTTTCCTTGATAAGTAGGAAAATGTCTTTCAGATAATAAGGGGTTAAAATATAAATCAGTTGAATTAACAAGCACATGAAAAACATATTTAGTCCTATCTTATAACTTATTTATATTTAATTTTTTTACCCCGCCCCCTCATATTTAAGTTTTTGAAAGCGATGATGCCATTTTTAAAAATTGTGATTACAGAAGTGCATTACGTCCAACCCTTTACACTCTCAACTACGATACCCTAGTTAGAGTAAAACAGATGTGTTATCTGACAGTGCTATGCCTTCTTTTCTCAAAGGGTTAATATTTCTACATGTTATAATATTTTTAATACAACTGGCTTGAAGATTGATGTTCATTATTCAAACCATTTGTAAAAGACATTTTACAGAATTTCCATTTGGAAAACAGATTATTTTGCCAACAACGTACCCAACATTAATCCCCCCAAATCATGTGAAGACTATGGAATGGTTCCACCCCCACCCCAAATGGAATTCTTTTAAATGATAAATATGAAAGCCAATCTTGGATGGTTTTCCTCAAAATCCTTGTAACACACGCTGCTGTGTTTTATGTGAGTAAACTGAGGAACAGGCAGTGACCAAGCACCTGGAAGCCTCACACCGTCTTAAATTTCAGCGGATCCCACCGTTCCTGTGTTCCTGACAGAAGCCCATACTCACTTGCTCCAAATCAGCCTTAACCTATCTGGAAGACAGAGAACGCTGGTCTCGCGGACACCTTACACCCAACTCCGTGCCCTGCAGGCAATAACTTTGCTTGGGAATTTAGTATCATTTAAGACTTTCTATCTTATAGCTCGAATTCTGCCTAACTTCGGAGAAGGTAGAACAATGGAAGTAAATATAAGTAATCTCTGCAGATGCAACTCATTCAACAGCACCTCAGTTCTTAAAAGCTAAGCAATTTGATCAGAGGAAGCTAACATGACACACACAAATTCACAATTGGTCGTGGCTTCAATGTGAAAGCCTGTGAAGTTTCCTCTGGAAAACTGAACGTGTCACAGAAAATTGATATCTGGCCATATTCTCAAAATAATCAACGGTAACAGATAAAACTGTAGCTTAGTCCTGGAGAACTGATCTAGAAGAATGAGAAAACTCAATACGTAAGACGCAGCAGTCTTTATCCAACGAGGACTCCCCCAAACCTTTCCGGGGTTCACTTGCTTCTGACCTTTTTTTAAGTTATTTGAAAACTATCTGCATTAGTTTCATGCACAGCTTAAACTGACATTTTGATTCATATTTTGTATCTTAGAGGAATAAAGTCAGCAATACTGCATAAACTAGTTTGTGACAGAATGCAAGAACTGCCCACTGGCTCACTGGTCCAGCACCCTCCTCTGTGTCCACCTGATAGTGTGACCTCAGCCACCTGCCTAACCTCGCACCCCCGTCCATAAAGTGGGCCAAAAGATTATGCCCACACCCTGGGGTTTACCACAGTGTTCAACAATGAATGAGCAGTCACTGCCCACAGCATGGAAAAGGCTGGTTTAGGAAGCACTTTTGCTGATTTTGATTACAATTTGTATCCAGTGTACCAGTAAGGAAGTGAATGAAATATGTTTAAGATAGAGGAGCTGAGCTAATATGCTTGAGAGCACTTTACATATCATAAAATATATGTAAATGTAATGGCAACAGATATTTCTGACATTAGAGGAAGGTTCACCAACCTGTGAACACACCGAAAATGTGCTTTATAAAAACAAAGTATTCTCTTGCCTTTGTTTTATTTTTCTCGAAAGTACACATTCTTTTTCTCCTCAATATCAAAAATTCTGTATCTTTCTATTGCAGTCAATTTTAGGGCTCTTTGTATTCTTAAAGAATTGCTGAAATACAAAAATTATTTTGCGCCTGAGTTGGAAAACATCGGACAGATCCCCTCCTGGAAATCCAAAGGGCCACAGTTCTAATGTGTAATTAGGGAGCTCTACATCTGAACTTCTAGGGCAACATGGCACAGCATAAAACTCATGCTCAAAGAAACTGGGCTTTCAAACCCTCCGCAGCGAGTTATTAATCAGGCAAGTGGCTTAACCTTCCTAAGCCAGAATTTCACTCTTTGCAAAACACCTACGCCATGGACTACCATCAGTCAACAGAACCTCATTCATCTGGTTAGTCAGCACCAGACCAGTCAGGGACAGGGGAAGTGCCAGGACCAAAGTTTACATTCTGATGGGAGAAAATGACCACCAAGACAAGCAAAAATGAGCCACCAAGATGCTTTCAAGCAGTGATAAGTGCTGAGACGAAAATAAGACTGCACGATGGCAGGAGAAGAGGTGGGAAGGAGCTGGGTGAGTGTAGAGCTAGCTGGGCTTGAGTCACTTCACTGAGCACTTAGCCTCTGAGCAGGAGACTCCCTTGCGAAGGAGGAGCCACATACAGGAACCTCATATGCAAAAGCTGTACGAGGAGGAAAAGCCTGGTGGAGGAGAAGCAGAAAGAAGGCCAGTGTGGACGAAGCCAGTTGTGGAGGAAGAGCAATGAGTGGGAAAACGCAGATGAAGTTCACGGATAAGGTGCTTTCTAGCCATGTAAGGAACAGGCATCCTCAGTGTGATGGAGAGTGTTAAGCAGCTGAGTGGTGTCACCCTCTCTGTCTACACAGATAGAACAGCTGTGTAGGGAGCGGACTGGAGTAGACAGTGAGTTCTGTAATCCATGTCAAGTGAAGGCTTTGGGCAAGGTGCACAACAGAGAAAGAAAAGGATGTATTTGGGAAGTAGAACTCCCAGAACCTGCTGTTAGTTAATGGGCATGAGCAAAAGGGAGGAACTCAGTGCGAGCCCTAAGGTATTGAGTGTAATATAGTTCCTGACAGTGGGACAAAACTCTGACTCTGGACCTGCCATGGGAGAGCAATAACCCGACGCCTGGGAAGCCGTCTTTCAAAGTGCATTCTCATCTTCAACTGTTGGAAGATAATTAAAATGTTCCCTTCAATTGCTCTTTTTCGAAATATTTCAAATACGTTCCATCCCTACTCTAGAATGTGAGTTTGGACCTGTGTAAGACCATCGAGGCTCATGTGGGAAGGCTTTTCATTTTTCTTTTCTGTCCTGCCATGACTGACATCCACCATCAAACAAGACAAGACACAGCCTCAGCACCACGCAGCAGAGCTTGCTCTTCACCTTCTCAACTCAGACCATAGCTTTCTAGTAAATTCTTTTCAAGAGGCACTTCCATCGTTATTGCCCCTCAAAATCTAACAGGAAAGGGAAGCTAACACTTCAGCTGGGATTAAATGAAGACTGAGCAAATGGAGAAGAGTTCAGATCCAGAGATGGGATCAAAAATAGCTTTTGTGCATTTGTGGTAACACAGAAGGAGCTGGAGGGCATGATGCTAACCAAGTAAGGAGAGAAAGACATTACCAGATGGCATCCCTTATATGTGGAATAAAGAGAGAGCAAATGTAAAGGATATAAATTAAATAAAATTATAGGAAAAAAAAAACGTTGACTACAGATTCCAAACTTATCTTGATTACAGATGTACGTTATCATTATTTTTTTAGACTTCCTATCACACACGACTTCAGAGCTTACAAAAAAAAGTAAATCTTCCTGTTAAATCATACAGTTTGGGTCAGAACAGAAAATGCTCATAAATTAAATCTTACAACTTAGAAATAAAAGGTATTGACAGGGGGCCAGAGAAGAAATTTGCATACACACGTCACACAGGCTGCACGTACACACCATATGACTAATGATCTATTTTCTTTAAATGAAGACTCTTGCTTTGAACTGAGATTCCTCCCCTGATGACACCCAAATGAATGCTGGACACTGACCTCATCAGATGTACCAGGGTCAAGATAACCTGGAAGCTGATAAGAGGTTCTGGAGAATGAAGGTGCAAATACCAGAAACAGCAGCTGTGATGGGCTGCTCTGATGGGCTGTTTGCTTATGACTGTCTTTGTTTAACTCAACGTAAAAAGGCCAGCTCGAGATGAGTAGAATGGACTATTCAGGGTGCTGTGCCCACCATCCTCTCAGATCAACAGCCAAGTTGAAAAATAAAAGCACTTGCAGACTCAATTCCTGCCTCTGCTTATTGGCTTTTGGTGGTGACAGGCAGCAGAACCCAGGCCTATTCCGGTACCAGCATCCTTCCCCTAACACAGTCTCCAGTGACTATCTTCAGACCCAAAGCTTTGCTGTCATGCTGGGAAGAACAGAGGTGGCCTGGCAAGGCAGAGGCATGCCGCTGAAGGGGTAATGCAAGCGGGACCCCGCTGGTAGCCTCCTGTTCTGCACCTCTCAACTTCTCAGGATTATGAACAGCACACCCTCTGTGCTCCCTGTGGGCCAACTGGTGCTTCCCCAGGTATATTTGCTAAAAATGCTGAGGGTGGAGAAGGAAGAAGGGAACAAAAGAGTAAAAGGAGGGAAAAGAAGGGAGAAAGAAGGAAGGGATGTAAAGAGGAGATGACCTTAAAAAGTAAAATGAATATACCTGAGAGCTAAGATTTTATATTCTTATGTCCAAAGTATCCTAGTTCTTTGCTTTTCCTTTGCCAGTTTAGTCCAAAGAAAAAGCTTTTAGTACTGTTATACTGTAAGTGAAAAGTATATTATTAAAAACCCAGAAGTTATATAGAAGCAGGAACACCAAGACTAGATTCACCCGTAACTCCACTACAAAGAGAGAAGCAATCTCAATATTTCACTTATATCCTTCTAGACATTTTGCTACGTGCATCGTTTTAAAATAAAAATTAGGTTCTCTTTAGTGTCTTTCTTTATTTTTATGGCCTCTTCCTTTATTTCGTCCCCTCCCTTCCTGAATCTTTTGGTCCTAAACCCTTCAGGGGAGCAGAAGATAAGAGTCAGTCAGTGCAGGGCCAGGCAGGCAGGGGGCTCAGAGAGCTGAGTCCTGATGGAGCAGGCGGGCTGGACCTAGAGCTGAGGAGCACATCAGGGAAGGAGGGTGAAGGGGGGGGGGGCAGCCTCAGGACTTTCACAGAAAAAACAAACCCCAAATGCCCCCCCAGTGTAGGGTAAATGGGGTGCTGGACTAAGTATCTATTGCAGCATCAACATCTCCCCAAAATGTAACCCTAAACTAATGGGTCTGGAGTTTGCTGGTCATGCTAGTGAAGGGGCTCATGAGAAGCCCCCGCCTGCCCTTTGAGGGCAGGTGGCTTTTCCTGAAACCACCTTTTCTTTTGCTAGTAATCTTGTCTCACCCTGCTTCTGTCTATAAATATCCTCCATTTGGGGCAAGCGCTGGCAGAACCTAGAGCATGCTGCCCATTTCAGGAAGCCAGAAAGAGCACCACAACAATAAGGTTTATTAACCCTTTGCACTCCGAACCATTCTGGACATTGGCTACCAGCTACTCGATGCTACTTCGAGGCAGAAACGTGCATTTACAGACCCTCGTATTATTTAGTATAATTTTGGAACCAAGTAACGTATTATAATGATATTGGACTTATATGAATAGGGTGACATCAAGGAATGTATATTTGCAAAAAAAACAATATTTTATTATTTATAATTTTGTACAGTATGATAAGTTTTGTAACACTCCCCAAGATGCATTGCAGGCTGATTAGTGCACGTTCTCGTCCGACACAAAACCCGCTGACATTTCTTGTATATATCTTAGTAATTTTATGATATTTTGATTTAATTTCTTGTGTCATTTCAAGATAAAACTTCAGGGAAACATGCATGTCTCAAAAAGTTGCGTTGAAATACCCGTAATCACTAATAAACTGCAATGTCCCCTGAGAGGGGACATCCGAGTGATATGCTAGAATTCCGATGTCCCCTGAGAGGGGACATCGGCGTGCAAAGGGTTAACAATAAGAATGAGAGGCCCCGTTTAGAGCATCAGAGGCAAGTGGGCAGAGTGGACGACCTTAGTGCAGTGCTTAGTCCAGGCTGCTGGAGTACAAGGGGCAGGCACCGAAGACAGCAGCTCCTGGGTGTGGACTTGTGGGGCTCTCAAACCCAAGTGGGCTGGGAGGATGTGTGTGTATAGAAGGGATCCAGGTGTGAAGCACCAAAGTCATTTATTTGAAGAGAACCAGCAACCCCACAAACTGAATTGCTTAATCCAGAAACAGTGTTATCTCTTCACTGATTAAAATTTTTTATATTCCTGAATACAGTATTACAATTTTATTCGCGCATGCTTCTTCTCAAGTTTTCTAAGTATTTAATGTTTTTCTTGCTGTTGTATCTTTTTTACATTGTATTTGCTATTTTTCAGTTTATAGAAAATCCATGAAGTCGAATGCTCGCTTATAATTAATAATCTAGATGAACTCTATTACTCACTTAGTTCTAATAATTTTCAACTGGAATCCCATAGGCTGTAACTGTTTTTCAACTTCTTCAAATTAAATTTGGGCTGCCCAAGCTATGCAAACAACCTAAGTCCCCAAAGACAGATGAGTGGATCATTCAGTATACATACAATGGAATATTACTCAGCAATCAAAAAGGTAGTCTTACCATTGCTGCAACATGGATGGAAACAGAGGAGATGTTAAGTAAAGTAAGTCAGAAGGTGAAAGACAAATACCTAATGGTACAACTTACATATGGAATACAGAGAAACAAAAAAAAGGTCAGATCAAGTTAAACCAATAACAAGCCCTAGAAATCTGACTGTAGAACTGAGGCTACAAGAGGGGAAGAGGAGGGGGCAGAACAAAGTAGGGAAGGAGCACAATGGGCTGTGAGGGAGGACTATGGGTGTTTTGGTGGTGGGTATAATATGGGCACAACATCTGAAGGGGAGATCCTATACTTCTCAATCACATACAGTGTTATAAATCAGTGTTACCACAACAAAAAATAATTTGGATTGTCATTATATTTGGGTAATATAAAATCATGTAGGTCAAATTGCAGGTGGGGGGAAAACTGAGAAAAGTTTAAATGGTCATTAATTAAACTAATTTATATATTTACTGAGCACAGACTATAACCCCAGTCAAGTTACCTAGCCTAGACAATTATATTTCCTCCACAGTAAAATGTAAATAATCAAAGAACCTAAGGACTAAATGAGATAAAGCATGCAAAATGCTTAGCAATGCCTACAGTAAGTGATCAATAAATGACAGTGATGATGATGACAAAGATAATCTAACACTCTACCTCACGCCCCTGCAAGGCTTCAGAGATTTCGCTGGTTGAGACAATGGTCAAGCTCCTCTCTTTGTTCTTTAAGTCCAACCAAACCTGTATTTTTTTTATCCCCCTTCCCCTCTGCCATCTGTAGGAAAGCCCTAATTAACTTCACCTCCCCCCAAAAAAAACACTCTGGTAAACTCTCTCGAGAATCTACTAACCCCTCCTTGGCTGTAATCACCCTGCTTTCCATTTCATCTGTAACTCCTGAAGCCTTCCACGTGTAAGAAACCCTCAATAAACACCAACAGACTTCAAACTGGGAAAATGGAAAGCAAAGCAAACCAAACCCTCAAAAATTCTAGTGCCAAATGAAGGCATTAAGTCTCTGCTACTTTAGCAGACAATTCCATAATGAGATCTGAGAAAACAAATTAAACGCAGTCCGTGAAACCTCACTAGGCTAAAAGGCCACAGGTGACACTCAGTTTAGATAATTCAAATTAATAAATTTTTATGTATTTTTGAAAGAAATAAAATGATTATATCCCCCTCCCAAAAAGCACACGATGCTCAGAAGAAGCCGCACCTGCTTCCTCATTAAGAGCAAAACTGAGGGCCTCCCCGGTGGCGCAGCGGTTAAGCACTGTGCTGTGGAGCTGTCGGCAGCTGCGATGCGAGTTCGACGCCGTGGAGAATCCCACTTGGTGCGGCAGACCTCTCCTGCCTCGCCTGCTGCTCCCCTCAGCAGTGTATTTCTGATCTGCCTGTTCTGCTCCCCACTCTGTCTCTGGTGAACCCTCTCGCCACCCCACACCTCTGGCCTGTACCCCAGCTTGTATGTATAAACAAATAAATCTTTAAAAAAAAAAAAAAGAGCAAAACAGAAAGCCACTTACAGTGCTAGCAGCCAAACTCCCACTTTCTTTGACAAAATGTAAAATGAGGTAAAATCTGACACTCTGACTTACCCACTTCAGCCAAAGTTCTGATGCAGGACTCCACGGAGGCTTTCTGGGCTGGGTTGGGCCAGGTGCAGTTGTAGATTCTGAAGGCAGACTGCAGCAGCTGGATAAAGACGGGCTGGTGTGTCTGCAAACAGAACAGAAGGGGGCAAGTGGGCCACTGAAGTGTTAGCATGCCCAGTCAGGTCCGTGTGCTATCGAAACGCTCCTGGGGTGCTATCAGTGTGTTTTCAAAAAGACTTGTCAAAATGCAAGACAACTCGGTCTTTTGAGTTTCAAGGTCGTGTCACTCAACAAATACTCATCACACGCCCACTTCATAAACAAGCACCATCTCAGACGCTAGAGAAAGTCTAGCGTTGCACCATGTTGCACCATCTCAGACGCTAGAGAAAGTCAATGGTTTGCACTTTAACTATGTTCTTAATCAGAAAAATATGGCATTTCTTGAAGTCAGTGATGTGAATTTAAGTATGCATTCTTTTTAAATAATCTCTGGTATATTCCCAGGTATAAATAGGGCAGGCACTGTGAATCTGTTTGACTGCCTGCATGTTTTGGTTTCATATAATGAGTGAGTAACACTGATAATTCTTACCCTCAAAAACAATTTCATATAGTCCTAATCATTTAAAATTTTCCCTGAAGTGTAATTGAAATGACATTTTTATAAGACCAATACACAATCATGTAGAATATGTGGGAACCACAGAAATGAAAATAACCAGGAACCCTATCAGGTGGAAATATTCAATACCAACATTCTGAAGATAATTCTGAGTTTTTCCACATATCTCTTCTTTACACACACAATTTTGTATACAAGAATGAAATTCTGTGGCCTCTTTCACTTTATATTATCTCATGATCATTTTCCTTAGTCATAATTTTTTCTTTCAAACCTGCTTCCTCATTAGTATGTAATAACTCAGCTACAGATACACAGTAATTCCTACAGTGAACACCTAAGGTTGGTGCCAAGTTTTAAGCTAAGCACTACTGAACTACTGATACTTAAATGAAAATCTCAGTATATAAATTCCTACTAATTCTTTCAGGATAAATCACTAAGGAGAAGTTACTGCTTCTGAATTTCTATCCCTTTCAAAATTCCCATCATTTATCTCGATACGGACAGTCAACCTGCAGCTCTGAATGCTCTTGCTAGGCCCGGAGGGAGCGCAGGAATAATCCCATTTGATGATGAGCCTCTTTCTTTAAAATAACCTTTGGGAAACTCAGAAAGGAGAGAAGAGGGATCTTAGATGTGCAGGAAATGATGCCTGACGAGATGAGCGCTTTCTCCCACTCTCACAGATCCCACCCAGAAGCCCCCGTGGGCGCTACCTGGAGGCTGGTGCTGTTGTCTGAGAAGGGGGAGTTGAAGAAGCCGCTGACGATGCTCATAACCGACTCAGTGACGCACTTCTCCAGGGAGGTGTCGGCGTGTTTCCGGTCTGTGGTCGTGTTGCACACCTGGTGAGAAAAGTGACATGGTTATGTCTATTCAAACTGTGACTCAATACTGGGACCTTCCAAATGATTCCGAAATGGTTGTTTGCAAACTTGTCTTCTGCTTTTGAAAGGTGCTCTGAATAGAAACATTTTGATCTAAAACCCATTCAAATTGTATGACTCCACAGAAGTTTCTCCTTTAAATCTGGCAGTCATTCCATCCTTGGGCCAGAGTTCTTTCACCCACCCCAGCCCCTTCTTTCTGCTCGGCTTCTCCCTACCCTTGCACAATGATCTTCTCCCTCCATCCCGTGCTTAGTTTTGGTAGGAAACACTTCACTCAATAAGAGAAAATCGAAGAGGAAACCATGATTATTAGTATATGAGTGAATGTGTTTACCGGTGGTTTATTTCCCCACACATTGTCACTTAGCACACATGGCCAAGCTAGGGGATGCAAGCCCAGAAAACACCTATTTTTTTTTTAAGATTTACTTTATTTATGCATACAAGAGCTGGGGTACAAGCCAGAGTTGCTGGGGTGAGAGGATTCACCAGAGACAAAGTGGGGAGCAGAGCACACAGACCCTCTGAAATACACTGCTGAGGGGAGCAGCGGGCAAGACAGGAGAGGTCTGCTGCGCCATGTGAGAAGCGCCCTGGTGGGTATCGAACTTGTGCTGCAGTGGCTGCCTATAGCTTCACAGTCCTGAGACTTAACCCCTTGCACCACCAGGGAGGCCCCCCCAGAAAACACCTTGAGAAGAAAGCAGAAGAGGATCAAATCCTTCCAGTACGTTTGTCTCTCGCTTTGTGATGCCCCTGTGGGAGGCATCACAGTGTGCCCGTGTGTGCTTTCTTTTCAGGGTAACCTAAGCAAGAAGGGACGCTACCCGTGCTGAGCATAAATCAGGAAAGAACACAGATTTTGATCTTTACATGTGACTGAATGGGACAGAAATTGGTTATCTTACTAAACAAACTGCAAATTTCCACGTATGTCAGGGCAGTCAAATTGCAAATGCTATCATAGAAGATTAAAAACAAATGAAAACCAGTTGGGTGATGAAAAGCCAAGAAACATGGAGAAGAGAAAAAAGAAGGGTGAGGCACACAGGATGCGAAAAGGCTGAGAAGCTGGGACAGAGTAAGAAAGCCAAAATATCCATAGACTTATGGAAGGTAAATATAGGGCCAATGCTCCAGATGTTTTTAGATAATTCAAAAATTATGGAGGGTAAATTTCTGTAGTTTCTTTCTTTTCAATAAGGTGATTAATCAAAAGATATCTAAAGCAATCAGATACTGTTTCAAAATCTTTCATATACAAAATATTACAAAAGAGAAAAATCCCTGTCTCAAATATATGTCCCAATGTTTTTGGCTTAGAAATCAATTGCCAAAATTGGAAAGCATCTGGTGAAGGCACTTAGAAAAAAGAGCACAAGGGTTTGCTTTGCTTGTAGGTCACGTCCCATTGGGTGACTCACTTTTTTTCCTTATCGGGTAAAAAAAAAATACCTCCCTGACAGGTGTTAAAACTTATCTCAGATAAGTTGCAGATTATTGCAGAGAATAGGGCAATGAATGGAAATAAACTATGTCATCGTTTAGTTACTGTCCCAGCATGTAACACAGAGTTTGGCATACATAAGACAGTTAAGTATTTGTGAATCAATTATTTTTAAAACGAAAGAACTAAAAAGAATAAAAAATTACTCCTTTTGTTTTAGATTAATTTAGCTGTATCAGTGGAACATTTAACCTAGGATTAAAATTTATTGTGATCGGGCCTCCCTGGTGGTGCAGCGGTTGAGTGCTGCGCTGTGGAGCTGTCGGCAGCGGAGACACGAGTTCGATGCCCAGCCGGGGAGAATCCCACATGGTGTGGTAGACCTCTCCTGCCTCGCCCGCTGCTCCCCTCAGCAGTGTATTTCTGATCTGCCTGTTCTACTCCCCGCTCTGTCTCTG
Source organism: Scalopus aquaticus (assembly GCA_004024925.1). Taxonomy (NCBI): domain Eukaryota; kingdom Metazoa; phylum Chordata; class Mammalia; order Eulipotyphla; family Talpidae; genus Scalopus; species Scalopus aquaticus. The sequence continues at coordinate 111,807 of PVIJ01000030.1, read as the reverse complement.
GTGAACCCTCTCGCTGCCCCATGCCTCTGGCCTTTACCCGTGTGTATAAATAAATAAATCTTAAAAAAGAAAAAATTTATTGTGATCACAGAACTAATATCAAATTGATTTTCCCATGATAGATAGGAAGCCGGTTTTATTTAGTGTAGTGTCTTTCCAGTACTGGCTTGTATAGAGAACTTTGTTATGTCAGATGAAAACACTCTACAGTTAAATAGGTAGCAAACGAGCCCTGCCCTAACCAGCCCAAACAACCCTCACCACCCAGGGACATTAACACAAATGCTGTGACCCCTCTGGAGCAATGATGCAATCACAGTGCACACCTGCACCTGCACCTTTGCTAAACAACCACCCAGAAATCTGCTTTAGTCATGGATTAAAAAAACATAATAATCTATTTCAAGATAAAGGCTTTCCTCAAAATCCCGGGAAATGATAAGTTCTATTTACAAAACTATGTGGAACCTCTTCCTCAATTCCCTTGGACAAGAAATTCTTGTAATTTTTCAAGATGCTTTTCCTGCCACAGATGGGTTACATTTTTACCTCGAGAGCCTTGCATCCTACTCTGTAATAACATGGAGAGGCAATCTGTAAGCAGCCATTTGTCTTATTAAAATCTTTAAAAAACTTTTTAGGAACAAAGTAGTAAATGAAAAATCTTGAACAGATTAAGAAAACGAAGAAACAATGAATAATATTTCTTTTGTCATATTTTTAATTTGTTTTTGCTGCTTCTTTCCAGTAAAGAGTGCATCTGGCTCAAATAAAATTACATCACACTGAGTTAACTTTTTATGTGTAAAACACGTAGTTTTAACATTTTGATCTGTTTGTAAATATTATTTACATACCACTATTTCTTATAAAACATTCTACCATACGTCATTATCTAAACACTTATTTTTAGAGGCTATATTTATTCCACCATCCTAATGCATCGTCAAGCTTTAATTCATTTTTGGAATGAATTGACATAGACACAACCAAAAATACACATCATTTTAGTGTTTTCTTAGTTACTTCCTTTTTGCTAGTCTTTTACATTTTTAATTTTTTGCTATTATAAAGAATTGTGCATAACTGCTATTTTAGCTTTTAGATTTTTGGGATATATTTCACCCAAGAGGAATTACCAGATGAGGATATATAGACAGTTTTACATTACCCATGGGACTGACCCCCTAAAGTAATAAATCTGCAATGCTATCAACAACCTGTCTGCATACATAAGCTGTGCCCTTATTACTACCAACTCATTCTCGGGCTCTGCTTGGGCTCAGCTGGCAGGAGGTCTTGGCAGGAGACCAGTGGTGCTCAAGAAAAGAAGTCCAGTGCCTGCTCTGACTCTTCTCGGAGCGTAAAGGCTCAGCAGTGTCTATGGCTCTCAGTGCTGCTCCTACAGGGGTGCTCCTGCTGTGCCTACAAGTTCTCTGGGGTCCAGTAACCCTGGTACTCCCATTTCCTCTAGACGTCTGTGGGAGACAGCTCTGCACAGGTCCAATTATAGGGTATTTCTTGAGTGCTCCCCATCTCTCCTTGCTCCCTTTAACGCACCTACTTATTTGCAGCACACCCTTTCTGAGTCCTGCTGGAATGGCTGCTATCTCTGCAAATTATCTTACGTGTCTATTTAATGCTACTTAAAAGTTATTTTATTTTGCATTTCTGATTCTGCTCATGAGGCAGGACACTCTTCAAGTAGTCAAGCCATGCTTGTAATTTGTCATGTACAGATGATTCAATCCCTCTAAACCACTTTCAAATGAAACCTGAATAATATATACATATGTACAGTTATTAAATATAACCTTGGTGACTATAACATCAATCTTGCATGATAATTTAATGAACTATTTCACTATCATTAAATATTTAAACTATTTCCTACTGTATATTATTATAAAAGTATGTTAAACTTCTTTGACCATAAATCCTTGGTATCATTTCTAATTATTTCCTGAGGACAGATTCTTGGAAGACAAACTATTTGACACATTGAAAAGACAGAAAGACTTTTAAATGTATTACCAAAATATTTTCTAGAAATGTGGCATAAATGTATTCCCTCAGCAAGGTATGTAAACCAACATTTAATATTACCTTTGTACTTTTATCTTTTTACTCTTACAACAAGAATGGTTGATAGGAAATTGAATCTTATTTGTAACAATATATCTACAGATACCTGGCAGCTTAATAGCCTTTATATAAAGGCTATTAGCATTTTTTTAAATGTATAGTAACTTTCTACTTTAATGCTTTTACATTTTTATGATTTTTTAATTTAAAAACTTAAATTTTTCTATTTAAATTTCAGTTCTAATTAGACAAATGTCTATTATTTTTCTTAACTAATTTCATCCACTGCTTCTATGCTTTAAAAAAGAGCATTCTTATCTAAAGACAAATATATATCTGTATTTCCATCCATTGTTACCATTTCACATGTACCCCTAAAATCTATTGCAATATATAGTATTACATGATGTGAGCTTAAGAGCTGAGTTTATTTCAACCTAAATAATCTGTAGTAATCAAGTGTCATTTTGATACAGTTCAAATCAAATTTTGTTGAACGGCTATTCCATACTAAGAATGTTCTATGTACCTGGGATCCATCAGTGAAGAGAATATGTAACAATCACTAACCTAGCGGTGTTTATGCTATTATAAATATAATGAACCACACATAGTAGGTATAAGCACAATTATATATCATTCATTTAATAACCCAGGGGCAAATCCATGGTCTATGTGACAGATCTAGCTATCTGCACTTATTTACATTTAACTTGTGGCTCTTTTACCCACTAATTGCTGCACCAATAATTTCTTATTTATTTTTCAGGCATGAAAACCTGAAAGAATAACTACCGTGCTTTTTACAGAAAATGTTTGTTGATCCCTGGAAATAAAGAACCAATAGCTTCCTTACCAACGAGTGATAAATTCTGCATTGTGTATTCATATCTTGCATATCTCAAATTCTGCTTCTGGCTATTCACTTCATTAAGTTGATATGCTCACTTCCATCTATGCTACCACCACACTGAGAATGTTTTCAAATCTATTCCTTAAATGCTTTTAACTTTAGACATTTATTCATGTATGTATTCCACAAGTTTGTACAAGTATCTCCCATATGAGGACCAAGTCGTGGCAGAGGCAAAATCCCTGCCTGCCTTTGCTGCCACAGAGACAAAAACAAACACACCAAAAAGTCAGGTGGGGTTAAGTTCTACGAAGAAAAATGAAGCCAGTGAAGGGAGCACAGAAGGAAGAGGTTGTCGCTTTACCCAGGGAGGTCGGGGAGGCCCCTCTAAAGTGCTTAAGCAGCAGCCTGGAAAGAAGAAAGAAGCCACAGGGACAGCTGGGAGATGAGCTCCCTGCACAAACACAACGGTGCTGCAGAGAGAGGGTGTCTGGACCAGCAGGTGGGCAGAGCCCTCACCCGGGGGGGAAAACAAAAGGGTACCGGGAAGGCAATGGGGAAGACAGGAGAGAGGCCAAATCATGCAGGGTTTACTCTGGGAGGAACTGAGCAGAGGAGTGACCTGGACCCACATTTTTCATCTGTTCCCAATCACTATGGCTGCTATTTGGAGAAGAGATAGAGAGGACAAGAACGAAAGCAGGAAAACAGGTGAGGTCACTGCAATAATCCAGATTTTGAGAATTAATGATTCTCACATCAAAAACCCTGGAGTGGGGAGGTAGTGAATGAAGTGTTCAGAGGCAGACAGATTTGGGTTTTTTCCAGATGAGTGCTTACAGACTTTGCTAAAGATGGGAAATAGACTATAAGAAAATAAAATTTACACATATGAAGATTTTTTTGTTTTGGCCTGAATGCCTGGATTAAAGAGTACAATTGTCATTTCCTGAGATGCAAAAGACTTGAGAAGGAATTATTCTGCAGCACGGGATGGGCATGTACAGGAGGCTGAGGTCTGAGAGGAGAGTGGAGATGTCGTGGGGGCAGGTGCACATGTGAGCAGGATCAAGGGGTCCGCTCCAAGCAGCCTGGCCTTAGAGGACGAGGTCAGCAGGGGCCGCAGATAGAGCGGGGAGCAAGCAAAGGTCTGATCCTGGCACGCTCCAATATTCACAAGTAGGGAAGATTTGAATCTGAAGAATGTCCAGTGTGGGTTGGTATTTTTCTGGAGTAAGACGCAGAAACGTCAGGCAGGACTGATCTAATTTGATAAGCGCCAATGATTCAAAAAGCAGGAAGTCTGATGCAAGACAGGAACCAACCAATCATAAATCAAGAACAGCCAAACACGTATTCACTCCACACAGTACCACCATTATAATTCACCATGAATATGCAGAAGCAAAAGAGGACACATGAAGATGATGGAAAACTTTCTGCTTCTTCACTTCCCTGTGATGCTATTACCAATATGGCCATACAGAAAGAACCCTACAAAATGAGACTCTCCAGGGACTTTCTCAGCGTAAGAAAGTCAAGAAAATTATGGAATCAAATAATCAAGCAAGGAAGACCTATTCAATGCTACCAAAGTAAAGACCTTGGAATGCACATTTGTAAGAACATAAGCATTGCCCCTTTACTCCATTACTTACCATCTGGTAAGCTGAGTGAAAGGAGGGATAGCCCAAGTGGCTGAAGTGAAAATGGCGAGGACCACAAGCCAACTCTGTGTTAACTGTGCCTCTAAGTCACTTCTGGGATGAATTTCATCCTGTACCACGTCATACAGAGCACTGCTGGTCATACAGAATTTTGAAACTGACAGCAAAACTGGGGACATCTTCAAAAGGTAGCTAATATGGACCACAGAAACTAGGGGGTGGGGGGGAGCGGGATCCAGCCACCTCTGCTTTAACAAGCCATCCAGGTAATTCTGACACTCTCCACAAGGTAGAGACCCACTGCTCTTCTGAACTGAAAACCTGCCTCTGGGCCACCTTCTGCTTATTTAACCAATTTTTGTAATTTGAATTTGAAAATGTGGGGTGCTTCCTTAATGTCATCTTACGGGGAAAAAGAAAAGTCCAGAAATGGAACAGTCGGGCTTCCTAACCCTCTCCTGCTGTAGGAAGGATTCCTGGCATCCTTGATGAGCAGATAAGGGGGCTGCTGCTTTTAGGTGTAAATAAGCAGGAAATCAGAAAAAAAGAGAAAAGAGTTTTTGGCAGCAGAGCTAAGTAGTTGTGGCTAGACAAGACTGAGCAGACCAGTAAGATTTTGAAATTGCCTGGCCTTTATGTAAAAATAACATTGTCTACTTCATCAAAGTAGGTAAATGAAAACTCCTTTCTACACTAATTGTTTTTAAAGACCTGACACACTGTAGACATCTGAACACACCTAAGGACACCGCGTTTCCAAGGCAGCAGCCGCATAGCTGTGATGGCCTTCTGTTTGCTTTAAAAAACAAAAATCCTTCTAGCTTTACAGCTCATGCTGCCTAGACTGTGACCTTGGTCTTTTTCAAGCTTGTCTTTAGTCCACAGCACTGTGGAAATAAGTTAAAGAGCTATCATCTTTTTAATATCTTCCCTCACATGTCCTTTTACAGTTCAGTCTCGGCACAGAAACCATCACTGACTTCAAGGTCTCTGGAGATACTCACAGCCCTTCAGATCCTCAGGCCCCCTAAGGTCTGGGTAAACAGGAGTGGCCCATGAGTCCTGATAAAACAGAACGATTTCTGCACAGGGGCAGGTCTACCTGAGACAGGTAATGTGTGGCTTTTAGTTCTACAGCAGGCAGCAAAACAGGAGCCACCCTGCTCCCGGACACAGTGGAGACAGCGCTCACTGCATCGCACCAAAGGCAAAAGCATATTCACCTGCAAACCCCAAGTGAGCAAGAGTTTCTGGACTGGACTGACATGTTTGCAAGACTGTCCTCGAATGTCTGGGCTACAGTCACGTCAATGCTTATCGGATCTCCATGGCCATGTCTCCTTCCAGAGAGGTTGGAGGGCAACTCTTGGGGAATACTGGGCCCGCATCTGTAACCCAGTGGAAAGGCAACTCTCACAAATCCCTCTCTCCTCCAAAAACATTCAAAGGAGGTTCCCGACAGCTGCGAGGGCTGAGAATGCAAGAAGCCAGGGGACTGGGACGGGCCTGCACGAATGCTAAGCAGACTCAGAGCAACATGTACACTATTGGGGAAGCCCCTGTGTGAGCATCAGGTCCCGTAACATTCAAGGGAAAACTAAAAAAGACCAACAGGGTCAAAATATAGACTCTGGGCTTGATGATAACTCACCATGTTAGGAATAAAAGAAAGGCAAGGATGTGCTAACTAAAATAAGTGCGACTTGTCAAGATGATTCCTCCTTCCTTTCCTGGTTCATTCATTTACTATGTATTATCAGAGCCAAAATGTATGCACTGGATAGTAACTACAAAATGCCAACCAGCTCCACATGTCCTCCCCAATGCCCCCAAAGAAGCCAAACAAGAAAAAGGACACTCAGGAAAAAACAGAATATATTTTGACATGCATGATGAAAACACCAGGTGATTCCGCTACTGGAGCATGCATCTGACGAAACCCTGACGCAGGCGGGGGAGCAAGGCTGAGTGCCGAGTGGTTACTGGATCTGTCCTGTGCGAAGGCCACAGACTCTTAAGAGCACTTCCATCGAGGTTTGTAATTAAACTGATGACATGACGTTGAATACAAATTGTCCTCTGCCCCTGTCTACTATAAAAAGGCCATTAAAATTCCATCAATGACAGACTGATACTTTCTGCTCCTACACACTCCACACAGCGCCAAGCACTCTCTTGTGAATCACATCCCAACTCTGCGAATGTAAGGGATTGAATCAAAAGGTTTAACTGCAAGTTTTCATCTAGATGCTGTTACTATTTAATCAGTGTATATCCCCACCATCTTACTACAGGAGTAATAATGTTCAAAGTGTAACTTACCCTTGCCATATCCACCAAGAAGTTCTCAAATAATTTCCAAATGTGGTTACTTGTGTAGATTTCTTTCATTTCCACTTCAGTGTCAACATAGCAGTGATTAACGAAGTTCACATAAGCAATTTTAACCTGTATGAGTTTCAAATATAAAAGTTTTGTTTATTGTTCATTTTCAAATATCAATTATGAAAGGCTAAATAAAATCTGTGAGTTCTAGCAGGATGAAGCATGTCTTGTGTCTACCTAGAAGGCAAACCCATTTCCCTTCCTTTGCTAAGCCTCCCCACCCCCAGTCCAGGATGAACACATAACCTGCGGCTCCATCCCCGAGGGCCCAGGGCAGGTGTGAGAATGAGCGCTTCACTCAAACTAAGACATCGGAGATACTATGGGAAAAGTGCTCTCTCTCCCTCTCCCCTCCTCTCTCTTCTTCTCTCACTCCTCCCTGTTCGCCTTAGTGCTAAAATGGTACAAAGGAAACCCACACTCCTAGAGAAGGCATCTTCCCCAGGTGTCTGGAAGAGAACTATGCTTAGATAAAGAGAAAGTAGCAAAACCACAAAGAAGGGGGAGAGATGGAAAGCATCTGTCATTGCTTGACCCTCTAGATCTACCTGAACATAAAATTATCCTTCAAATTCCCACGCCCAAGAACCAATAAAGTTCCCTTTCTAATTTAGACTAGTTTGAGTTAGGCTTCTGTTCCTTGTAACCAACAGAATCCTAATAGAATGTTTAAATGTGTTAACTAAATAACACTTTGTTGTCATTCAAAAATATTTAATCACTACTTCTTTGAGAAGAAATGGATCACAGTTACACCCCCACAGATGTATTATTTTAAGACAGTTAAATTCCATATTTATCAAAAATCTTCATCAAGGACAGGGATGAGTCTCACCAATATATACCATTTCTGCAGTGGGTAGGATGATGGTTTGTGTTTTCATTTTTTTTCTCTCTCTTTTCTTCTTCCCTTACTCCCTCCCTTTCTTCCTTAGAACGATGAGTCACCCCATACACATAAGAAAGCAGGGATTGAGGGAATCCAAGATAGAATCATGAGGAACACACAGGCAGCTACCTTCTCCTTAACTTATCTCTGTTTGGCTGAGGTCTAGATCTTCAGTGATGGGGAAACTGTGTCAAGGACACAGAGGAGGAGACAGCTGAGCCACTCGGTGAGGATGAAAGTCATCTGCACAAGAACTTGTATTTATCCCTCGGCAGGCACCTGCAGCATTTTGTAGGGGATAGCTCATTTAACCCTACAACTATCCTACCAGGTACACACTAAAATTGTTTCACTTTAAAATTATGGAAATTGAAGGTAAGAAAGTAAGTAACCCACTGAAGTCAGCCACACAGCTAGGAAGTAACAGACCCAGGATTCTGACTCATTCTTTCACTGAAAGTATACTTATAAAACACAGCTTCTGGCTTAGAGGCTATAATGATGAACAGAAACAGACCTACCTGCACCCTCATCAAGCTTATAGGATGTGAGGGTTGCAGACTTTTGCTAACTAATAAAACTCAAACATCATATTTCAAATCACAGACCCTTAGAGACTCTCCTAAGGGAGGCCAGGGAAGTCATCCTTAAGGAAGCAAGGTTTGAATTGAGATCTGGAAGACAGGGAAGAGTGAAGCAGGTGAAGGATGAGATAGGGAGGGTGAGGTCAGAGGGAGCCACACACGGGCAGCAGCATGGACAGAATCAAGACTTGAATGCAGACCAAGTCTTCCACATGAGTGCCGTGGTGAGCACCCCTGCCTGTTGAATGCGAACAGAGCAAGGGTCCAGTGACTACAACACACCTCTCTCTGTGCCACCTTATTTCAAACCAATCAAGGTCTGAAGCATTCTTGATTGGAGGCATCAATAATTCCACAAAAAATAAACTCTGAAATCCATCGCTGAAGGTTAACCTGACACCTTTTCAAGTGACTGTGATTTAAAATATTTGGTTTCGTATTATAGGCAGCATTCATGATACACTAGCAATGTCCACCACAGCAGAAAAGAAATCATTACAATGTACTGGAAACCTCACTAATCCCACTGACAGACAACCAGTTTCTAAGGAGCTTGTTCCCTCTCTTCAGAGCTAAACTAGGACATGGAATAAAAGGTAATGTATGAATAGAGCCAAAAGCATGTCTCTATTTTCAAGAAGGCAGCTATCCCACAAATCGAGGTAGACCTGTAGTAAGACTCAGCCCCGAGGCACAACCCTAGGCGCTCCTGTCAAAGCCAGTGAATTGTTCACGAAGCTTCTGTGTGATGCTTAGTACACAGGAGCAGGCCCACACCCACCATTTGGTGTGAACAAGCTGCTATACTCAGAATGGCACTGTCTTGTGGACCAGCTTACAGTAAACCAACAGTGGCTATTCTTTAAAATGGTGTACTGTCTTCCATACCATCCTGTGCAACTAAAAAAGTAAGCTTTCTTTGCTCTTATTAAGTATTTCAAATTACACAGCTAAGTACACTGCCTTGGCAAAATATATCGCCTCATTACAAAAACGAGTTTGGGCACCTCTGGTTCTTGCACACTTAAAAAAATTAAGCTTGGCCACGCTTACCTCCGGGATGCAGTCATCGTGGGTCACCACCCTCACTATGTCGTCCAGGGGCAGCAGGGAGTTGCACTTGATTTCAGTGTAGACATTCTTGCCCTCTGTGCATGCCGCCAGCAGCTCCACCAGGGTGATGTGGTAGGCTAAGGGGCCACTCTCATCTCCTCGGTCTCTCTCTGAACACATCATATGGAGCAGGATGGGAAACGATGCTCGATCATTATAAAATATCAGCACATCTTCACCCCCATTGATCAACTGAAATGACAAGAAGAGAGCACATAGCACCCTAAGTGTTCATCCAGTGGTTATTTCCAATATACATATTTCCAATATACCTACGTGCAAAAATATTAACAATATACTTTTTGCATAGACATTTTACCTGGTGTCACGAGACTAACTCGTCTTTAAGAACACAAGCATCTCTGTAAAAAAGGCAATGTTGCAAAAGCAGAACAACAGCAAGGCAGGATGGTAGAAAGGCGCTAGTCATGTGCCAAGCAAATGTTATCAGCATCAGGAGCCCAGAATTATTAAATCACAAAGAGGAGAGCAGATCATTTATCAGTGAGCTACTCTGAAAATTAAACCTGCAATACAATAAAGCCCGTTCCCTCTATTTCCACCGGAGCAGGAGAATGCTGCTAAGTCTAATTTCACTAAAGCGGAATAAAATAGCCCCATCCTTCCCACAGTGACTAAACAAGCAAGCATGCTGAACCACATGCAACTCTACAGGAATCTGGAAATTCTGTATGCCCTGGGCATCAACAAAGTACAAAAGTAAAAGCAGAATTTTGAGGAATAGAGACTTTTTAAAAAACATGAAAAAGAAAAATGACTAGGTAGGGGACTTCAGGACATAAATATTCCTTCCTATATAGTTTATATAATTGTAGTGGAGAATTGCAGCAGGTGGCAATTTTATTGCTCAAAAGCCCAATGATTTATTTTCTATCTATTACCAGTACCAATTTTCTAACCCCCAGAGTGAAATATTTTGGTAGGTTACACAACTTTCATAATTTTTTTCACTGTTGTTTAAATTGTTAACATATTTAAACTTTATACAAGTTAACTGACTTTGACAATTCTGTTGAAAGAGAATATACATATGTGCAAAAATACTAACAGTATTTTTTTTAATAGACACCTCACCTGGTGTCATGAGACTAACTTAAATATTTGCTGCGTTCCCATTTTCATTCTTTCTTCGAGGCACTTAATACAAAATGAAACTCATTCTTGCATGTCTTGTTAATGAAGGACTACGTGGATATAGATGAAAAGAAAGGTACATTTCACAAGCTTAACATGTTCCTTAAAGTGATTAATAACAATAATTTACATTTAAAAATTCAAGGCATTGGAAATCTTGACTATGGAAATGAGGCTACTGAGGAGGGGGAGAAGGGGTCCAATGGACTATGGTGGAGGACTGTGGGTGTCTTGGTGGGTGCAGGGTGGTAACACCACCTGAAGGAGGTGATCTTATACTTCTGAATCATACATTGTTGTAAACCAATGTAGCCTCAGTAAGAAAGGGAGTAAACACAAAAATACACATCTCAAAAAGTCCAAGGCTTTAAGCTGAATTAAGTTTTAGGTTTCTACAGGGCAGATATTCTCTTATTGTATCAATACAGAAATCACCCCTATTCCCAAATCTAAGGTATATAATATGAAACCCCTTGCAGTGCTAGCCTACTGTGCCAGCCTGACACCAGGGCAGGTTCCCACAATTCATGCAGACGGGCATGGAGCCCTCGGTGGCTTGTTAGGCTTTTACTACATCTTTAGTAGCAAGGCATCCATGTACAAGGCAGGCCCCCCAGCCCCCAGCAAATCTTCACTCTCTCAGGGGCCTTCTGCTGCTTCTGCTCCTGCTGTGCTCTCGTGTCTCTAGTTCTTTCTTTCTCTCTCGTGCCTCTGAGATGCCACCCCTATATAGTGTCTCGCCAGGCCCAGGAGTGCCCACTTACACACGTGCCCGCCACTACAAGGCACATGTGCAAGACCGCAGATGTCTATCCTCAAACCTAATGGTGGCCGGGCAAAAAAGCCTGACCACCTTTCCTCACTTACCCTATACTCCTCAAATAAATATAACCTGTTTCACAGACATATCTGAAAGGTGATTTCCTTCCTACCTTCCTCCTGAGAACCACAGGTCACAGAGCAGAGCTCAAGGATTGGCTCAAAGATTTGCCAGTACTCCCAAGTAGCACCGGTTCCTAGTAATTGACTTATTCACTACATCAGCCTCACCTAAGGCAAACATCGAAATGAAAAGGGCAAAATAGTGCAATACTTCACCCATTTGTTTTCCTTAAATTTTAAATTTACTCTAAATAGCCAAGTTTCTACAAATTAAAAATCACTGGTGTTAATTTAATACCGTTTAGAGCCTTTGACAAACAGCAGAGAACACCCACTCTGTATTTCAGGCACAGAGCACTAAAGGCACTGGAAAAGTAGTCTCCTCCATCCATCTTTGATAGATTATGGAAAAGTTAAAAATTTCAAACATTGCTGCTTTTATTCTACATAATCTATAACATTTCATAGGATTTTATCCCTTATTGAAATATAGAATTCATTGTTTTGGGGGGAGGGCAGGAGGGTTGATGGTTTGTTACCTCATTATGAATTCAAAAAAAATTTTAATTCCCCCGCCTCTATTTGCTTTATTTATTGGCTGATAGCATCACACTGGTTTCTGGTGTAGGGCCCTGTCCAGAAGCATGGGCACCCACCTCTCTCATTCCCGACAGACCAGTTCCCACCTCCACGGCCCGCTTTGACCCAGTGGGGCCCCCCCCTGCCTCCTTCCCTCCGGTAACCACTACTGTTTTGTTCTTACAGCCTAACAACTCAGTTTGTTTTTGTTTTGTTTCGTTTCCTCCTTTGTTTTGTTTCCTTATCTTCCACAGAGAAGTGAAATTACATGGCGTTGGTCTTCTTCCAAAGAGAAAAGCTCTTAGAAAATCAACGCATGATAAGTCGCTCCGTTAGATTAAAACAAAACACCTCCGCGCTTAAGTCCCCGTGGTTCTTTTCCGGAGTTAGGTTGTCGCGGGTATTTTTCACTCTACGTTAACGGCAGACACATATTTGAGCGCACTGTTGAGACCAAACGGGGGAGACTCGGCGGAAAACGTACCTCTGTCATCACCATATCCTGGCATTTCTTCACGTACTTGCCGTCCGCCTTCACGATGGTCTGCAGAAAGCGCAGGTACTCCACGTGGCGGCCGTGCGTCTCGACGCAGCGCACGAAGTGCTGCACGGCGCGCTCGCTGATCTCGCTGCACAGGCGGTAGTTGTTCATGAAGATGTGCCGCAAAGTCTCAGCCTCCAGAAGCTGCACACAGAGGGGCCGGCTGGTCACTCGTCAGCACCCAGTCTCTGCTCCACCGCCAGAGACTCCCTTCCCTGCCAGTGCTCAGTTTTCTATTTCTCACAGTCAGAGCGAGCTTCCCACCACACCGCCTCCGCTCATAGAGGAGTTCAGTTGAGAAAAGATGCTCATTTTTATTTTTGGCACCTACCCGAGGACTTTTTTTTAAAAGAGGAGAGGTGATGTCAAAATAATAATTTTGGGTAGTCTTCTGAACTAATTATTAAATGACAAGAGGTTTACATGAATTTGAAAATGACTTACTGAAGAAATACTGCATGAAAACATTGTATGTCTCAGGTGTGCCTCGTTAAAAATCGGCCTCTATAAAAATGCGCTTCTTGTCATAAAGGTCAACATGTCACAACAGAACTCTTGAGATTCATTTAATTATCTATTGCTCGGAGTTAACTCTTCCCTGGAGTCTGATGAAACACAGCTTAAGGAGCAGATTCACTCCACCTTTTGGCTTCCCATATGTCCTCTGCTGGTGGCCTGTGGTTACGTCACTGATCTACCACATCTTATTCCTAACATTAAATTATAGATATGTAAGTAAAGCTATCATTTCCAGTGAAATTTGTGTCATTTTTCAAGTTTCTTTACAAGTTCCCCTAATGGAAATAAAAGGTATGCACTTCTAGAGAGACAATCCCTACAATGAAAAAAGACAAGGTGTTTTGGTGCTACTAGAACAAATCTGATGGCCACGTTACTGTAAATATTAGCGGTCATTCAAATACTTACACCAGGTGTTAAAAACAAATTCAGGTGTTTATGAAGAAGAACTTGATTCTGTGGATTTCCCCGACAGAAATTCTGCAGGAACGTATGGGCCAGATGCATCACTTCATTCATCTTTTCATCATTCTGTAAGTTAAAGATGGCATGTGACGCAGAGAAACAAACCTTTCTACCCCAAACATATCACCAAAGTATCGCACGGTGGCTTGCTGTTTTTTGCTTTACTTTCTGTCATTTCTGATTCTGATGCCTTCTCTCTCCCAGTTACCTTGCTGTCTCCCTCTAGTCTAGATGTCTTTCACCTTTTTATTTCTCCTTTTCTACCTGTTCTCCACTCTTGAAACATTCTGATTATTTCATGATTATTTGCCTTTCTACTAAATGTTTCCCTTTTTTCCTCAAATGTTTTATGTGTTTAACTCTTATTTCTTTTTTCATTTTAAAGGGAAAAAAGCAAGCAAGGGAAAAAAACAACAAAAATCAAAACACCCGCCACCAGTTATCACAGGCCCTCTCTGCCACGTCCCCACCCCCACCTCTTCTCTGTGGGCAGCCTTATTCTGTTACCAGCATCCACTAGTTCATTTTTGTTGTGTTTCATTGATGTTTTACTTCCTTATTTTACATTCGTAGCTGAAATCATCCAGTATTTGTCTCTATCTTATTTCACTTTGCTTAATCCCCTTGAGTTCCTTCCATTTTACTGCAAAGAGCAAAATTTCATCTTTCCTGACTGCTGAATAGTATTCTATTGTGTGCATACCCTGTATCTAGTTATCTCTCATCAATCACTGGGCACTTATGTTGCCTCCATATAATCTTTGCTATAGTAAATAGTGCCAAAGAACACACTGGGGCGCATGTAATCCTTTCAGTTAATGGTTTTATATTCTTTGGAGAGATCCAAAAGTGGAATTGCTGGAACATACAGTGCTTTGATTTTTAGTTTTGTAAGGCTACACACGGTCCCATCTCTGTACACAGCTTTCTCCCCACCTCTATCCCCAGCCTCCCCAGCCTCCCTTCCTCCCTCTGTCTCCTTCACTATGATTCTTCTCTCTTCTCTGCGAACCCTTCAGTCCGCTCACTCCTCCCCTCTCCCTGATGTTCCCCTTGTCCAGTGTTTCTCTGGCTCTTTCTGTGTCTTCCATTTTGTATTTCTCCTCTTACCACACCTTCTATAGCCCCCTTTCTCAAATTTCTCCCTCCCTCTACTTCTCCAGGCATCAATTTCTCCTCTTGCCTCTTGTATTTCTCCTCTCCTATTCCCCTGCCCTCCCGGCTGCCTTCAACTCTCCTCTCCATGCGTTACTCCTCTTCGCACCCTGTATCTATCCTCCTACTCTCCCACCCTTTGCTACTGATCTTGCCTCTTATTTTCTCCTCTCTTTTCCTTTCTCTTTGTGTTCTATGCCTCTCATTCCTATCTCTTTTCATCTTCTCTTTATTAACACATTCTCCAAAGTTGCTTCCTTTATTCGTCATCATTCTCCAAAGCTCTACACTCTGCTACTGTCATTTTTTTATAAGACTAAGAAAGCTGAATCTCAAAATTCATAAGGGATGCTAAATACTTTTCTTTAAAGTGGTCTTTTAACTACATCATTGAAACCACCTAAAACTTTGTTATGTATTAGAGACTGTTCCATTTGTCATGTGGTCAGCGTCAGAGGGACAAAATGAACTCACATTTTGAGTAACAGTTTATATTGAATGAATTTAGTATTTACTTTCTTTCCTAATCTAAGGCTCTCAAGTTCATGCCTTCTATCACTGAACAAACAGCTTAACACCATCAGTATGCCCATTCCCTCGTGTTTGAAATAGGGAAGAACTAACAAGAAAAATAAACAGAATTAAGTACGCCATTCCGAAGTGAAAAGAAGGAAATTTTCATTTCAAAGTTTTCTAACACTTTCCTTAGCTTTCATCTTATCCTCTTCTTGTTACTGAACTATCCAGTTATTACAACCAAGAAACCTATAAACACCAAGTCGGTAGTAAAATACTCAACACCATAATTACAGGAAGAGGAACTCAATCATGGCCAATGCCCATATCACAAAACCAAAGATAAAATAATTTGGGGAATAAATGCTGAGGATTTTATACCTTGTGTTGCCTTTCAGTAAACCTTTTATTGTTTTCTTTGCCATATCTAGAATCATGCTCCCTTTGGAAGGTATAAATTATTAATTTACTTGTAAAAAGTAACTGAGTGTGGTGGCGGAATCTAGTATGAAGCATGAAAGTCCAAGTGGGGAGGGCACCCATGCAAAGAGGGGCTGGTAGGGTGCACTGGCACCCTAGAGAAATGGGGTGAACATCCACCCTGGGCATCAGGCCTGAATGGGATGCAGCAGGCATCATCGGGAGGAATGGGCAGCAGCAATGTTGGAAGCACAGACTACGAAGGAGAAACTGTATTAACAAATGTCTGTGTTTCCCAGCTGCTCTCTTTAGATAGTCAGAGGGGCAAACCCCCAGTAGCATTAAGTGCACGTTCTCAGAGCTTTGCCTCCAAACACCATTGTGCCTCAAATGGAAATGGAACTTCTTTAAGGAATGACTGACTCCATAGCTGCAGCAAGAGTGCAAAATAAGCCTGGAAGCTTATAATGGGCAAAAAAGCAAGCAGCTACTCAAAAAATGACAGGCATGTGGGAGAGGACTCAGCGGTAGCTTAAAGTCCCCCATCTGGGACTATGAGAATCCATATATGACAGGAACTTGGTACAGCCTATTAAATAAAATTGGCATCCACAGTCCACATCAATAAGAATGAATGAATGAGTGAATGAATGAATGAATGGAGAGTTTGATGAAAAATGAAATATTTACTTAGTTTAAAAAACCTATCCATTGGGCCTCCCTGGTGGTGCAGGGGTTAAGTCTTAGCGCTATCAAGCTATCACCAGTCATGTAGCATGAGTTCAATCCCCAGCCAGGGAACTGACCCACATGGCTCAGCACACCTCTCCTACCTCTCCTGCTGCTCCCTTCAGCAGTATATTTCAGTAGATCCGCCTGTTCTGCTCCTCAGTCTGTCTCTGGTGAATCCTCTCACCTCCTGAACTTCTGGCCTACACCCCAGCTCTTGTAAGCATAAATAAATAAATCTTTAAAAAAAATAACCCCTCCATGGAAAACCAGGACTTCACAAAGAATCCTGGCAGACGCCATCCTAATCAAGTGATTGATGTGGGCATCATCAGGAATGGACAAATCAACGCTCTGTGCCATCGGGAGGAAGAGGTGAATTTAGCATCACCACTGTCACAATTCCTGCCACAGCTGCCTCACTGAATCCAATCATGAGAAAACACCAGGTGACCCAAACTGAAGCACAGTTTTCAACAGAACTGGTCTGCTACCCAAGGTGTGAAGGCCACTAGAGTTTTGTGACAACCTGCACCAAGGGGACTTTTTGTGAAAGAGGACATGACTAGGACACAGGAGAAATGTGAGTGGTGTGAGCAGTCAGTGGCGGTTCAGTCACTGGGGTCCAGCCAGAGGTCCTTGTTAGCAGGAAATAGACACTGGAGGGCTCAAGGGTGATGGGACACAGATTGGCAACTTTCTGAAAGTTGCTACCTCTGAAATCGTATCAAAATAGAAAATTAAAGCAAAAAGAAGTGACCTTTTCATAAGGGATTTGCAGCAGATCCAGCACCACGGAATGCGCCCCCATATTTTTCAGCAGTCGCTGGTGTTGATTCCGACACTTCTTGTTCTGTACACAGAGTTTACTTAGCCTAATCAAAATCTTTAAAAAGAAGAGGAGAAGCGTTAATATAAGAAATGATAATACTAATTATAATATATAAGCAAAATTTATTTGTCACACTTGCGGGCGAAGGCGGGGAATAAGAGGCGGGGGGAGGGGTTCAGGGGCCTGATGGGTTGTGGTGGAGAACTATGGGGCTTGGTGGTGAGCGTGGTGTGGTGACATATCTGAAAAGGTATGACCCTGTACCTCTAAATCTTAGACAGTGTCATAAACCGACATGACCTCAGTTAAAAAAAATAAAGGTAAAATGCAGAAGTTAAAAAAAACCCACGCAAATGCAAATCTATATAAAAATATTTTATATCTTCTCACCTCCTTTACAATCAGGTAATTATTGCTTTTGTTGCTGTCAATCTGAGGTTTCTTTGTTCCATCCTGCACTGGACTCAAAATGTTGGGTTCCTAAAACAAACACAAGTATGCACTTTTACATCATATAGACTGTTTTTTTTTTTAAGATTTATTTTTTATTTATACATACAAGCTGGGGTACAGGCCAGAGGCGTGGGGCGGTGAGAGGGTTCACCAGAGACAGAGCGGGGAGCAGAACAGGCAGATCAGAAATACACTGCTGAGGGGAGCAGCGGGTGAGGCAGGAGAGGTCTGCCGCGCCATGTGGGATTCTCCCTGGCCGGGCGTCGAACTCGCGTCGCTGCTGCCAACAGCTCCACAGCGCAGCGCTTAACCGCTGTGCCACCGGGGAGGCCCCATATAGACTGTTTTAATAAATTTATTTATTTTATAATAAATCAGACATAAATGTTACAATATCATGTAATGAATTTATTCTTCAACTTCAATGCTTTCTTTGTAATTTTTGATCCCACAAAAAGTTCCTTGGCTTGAGTCCCATGTGAGTCAGGCAAATGACCACTACTCAGTCACAACCAGATTACAAAATAAGTGGCACTAGTAATCACCAAATTAAGTAAAAATGAAAAGTTATACTCAACATTACCATGCCTTTTCTTATGCTACATATATCATATATATCATTGCTTTATATTGCCTATATGGGAAGGAAAAGTAAAAATCCAGGGCAGAAAAGATCTTATTTTAGCATCAGGGATTAACTTTAGGGGGGGGAAAAGAGAAGGAGCATATTACAACAGTCAAAAAGTCATTTCAGGAATGGAAGGAAAGAACATCTTCCCCCAAGAACTTCTCCTGGGTTATCATGACAAGATACAATGGCTTAAGAACAATGGCTTTAGACCAAGTATGCACAGAACCATGAAAACGAAGCAAGGAAATCAAAAGTTTTAAATACTATTTTGAAATTAATAAATAAATAAAGCATATTAAGAAGACCTGAAAGAGAAATATTTTCATTACAAAAACTGCTATCTACAGCAGTACAATAATTTAAAAAATTAGGGCGTGTACATATTTGAAATATCAACTGTAGGTGTCATTGTATAAAAATAAAACACCAGTTACAATTTTAACACATGAACATTTATTAAGACTTAATATATGTGTGGTGCTGGAGAGTGGGGACTGGATCTAAAATAGAAGGTAGGGTCTTTATCACAAGAAAATTACCGTCTACCTAACAGGGGAAAATATGAAAATGAGGATTTGAACTGAACAGAATTCACTATTCAGAGAGAGAGAAGATGAATAGCCGTAGCTCTTGACAATTTTATGAAGCAGGTCAAGTGTAAGGCAATGTCTTGAAACATGAGAACTATTTAATACAGTGAGCGAGACATGTGGGAGGGTCAGGGGGTGACAAATGGCAGAGGACATTTGTCAGATGGAGACGTCCCCTCAGCCAAAGGCGTTGTAGCAAGAACAAGCATAATAGTGAGGAGAAAATGTTGAGACTGGGCAGGGAAGGTGGTAAGACGTTCTCCCTGACTTACAACATGCTCAAAATTGCACTTGGGATGAATTTCAAGTTTAACTTGGGTGAAATTACCCTAAATTCCTGCCCATATGGGTGGCCGAGGTTATCACAAGTATAGGGGATCCCAATCTAAGCTCAGGACAAAGGAACAAAGTCTATGAGGCCAATCAATACATATCATTTCATCCATCCAGCATTTATTTCCTATGTGTTCCATGACGAGTCACAAAATTAATGCAAACCAAGAAAGAAAACATACTCTCCTTGCTAGTCAAAGAGTTTGATGAACGGGTCCAAGCAGGAGAGCAACTGTCTGGTTCTGACCATCCCCACTCTCACTGGGCTTTGAATTCCTCCAGGCAAATCCCCTCTCAGATTGAGACCCCCAACGCAAGCTCCACCCTAACAACCAACATCGTCTCCCAATTCACTCAGAATATGGAAAGTCCCCTGAAAGACACACCCCCTTTTCCTTCTGAAAATGTCCAGCATCATCTATCCACAAACCTGTCTACCTTCTCTCTTCTATCTTAGAGAAAAAGAACTCTCAGTGCATGGGGTTTTTAAATTCCAATCCCATGGCTCACACGTGAGTGGTTTCTAAACTAGACTGATTCCTTCTCATCTCTTTGAAAAATGGCCAAGTTGAGGCTAACCGAGCACTTCCGGGGCACTACCCATCCCAGGGAGGACTCCTGCCCCTCAGATTACACCCCCACTAGGTTTCTCCATGGATGAATTTATTTATTTCCATGCTACATCAAAGATTCAACATTACCAACACTCTCTTGAGCATTTGCTACTGTGGTTCATGATCTTTAAGACTCCTCTCTGTTTCCTTGTGACACAATACTCTTCAAGATGACCTTTAACCTCTCTGACCCTCTGGTCTCATTCACTCAGTAGAGGTGGAAGTGCAAGAAATAAAGAATATGAACATGGAAAACAATCAAAATGTTGCCCTAGGGTAATTTATCCTGGTAAATACTAGGAGGTAAATGAAAGTGGTCCAACCTCTACCCTGGGTAAATAAAAGAGGGGACAAAGAATGTGAGGTATTGTCTGTGAGATATTAGACACCAGTGAATATTTTTTAATAAATATTTTTTATTTATATCTTTTATTGTGTATTTCCTGTAAAATTCCCACCACCAATTCACCCATGAATCATCACCATAGTCCCTTGTGCTCTTCTCTGTACCGTTTTAAGTCAGTGATAAGAGAGGAAAGATGGCCCGATGGTTAATATGAGTGGAAACTATATAGATGAGACGAGCATATCTTCCATTTGATAGCAAAAGCACTTTATAGATGAGAAGTAAAAATTGAAAAATCCAGAAATATATTTAAATTTCCCTTTTCTGATCATAAAAGAGGTTGAACTTTTTTAGAGGCCATATTCATTTCTTTCTGGAAGAAAATATTAAAGAAGACCAAGTTTGTACTACAAACAAGGATGAAGACATGACCAAGTCCAAAGACAGACAAAGGATAGAAAGGAGATTGTGATAAATGGTAAATGGCAACTTTTTAAAAAAATCAGTAAAAATGCTTTGGCAGATATAGTAAAGTCTATTTTTCAAACAATGGCCTGAAGAAAAAGAAACTGTCTTGTTTTAGGAAAAGTTATCTCAGACAAAATGTACTACATTACAAAAAGTTATGCTCTTTATTTCAGCCCAGGGGAAGACACAGACAAATGCTCAACTCCATTAAGAATGGAAATTATGAAGAATAATTATTTTAATTTAAAATTGCCAGTAGTCAACCAAAGGAGGCAACGCTGGAGAATTCAATAAACAATCCCTTTTAATTTCAGAAAATAATTCACTATAATTACACAGTACAAAATTATTAACCCATAGAACATCTGGATGATTCCAAAGCAGTGATCAGGGGAATTTAAGAAATATGTAAATTGTGTAACTACAGTTAGGTTTTGTTTTCCTAATGGGGTGTCAAAGGCTCCAAGCATAGATATCCCAAGATTCTTTCTCTAGTAGGACCAGAAATTGACTACAGTTTTTACAGCCTACACAATTTTGGTCATAGATCAGGGGCCAAATCAACAAAGCCCTTGTTTTATTCTCAGGACAAAATGTAGAAGCATCACTTATACAGAGTTCCTGAGCAGAGTAATGCATAAATAAATAAATAATCCACTGAAAACAAATAATGCCACATGTATGGTAGACATCCAAGCGATCATCTTACCGGGGGCCTCCCTAGTGGTGTGAAGGTCAAACACTACGTTGTGGAGCTGTCGACAATGGCAACTTGAGTTCAACACCCAGCCAGGGAGATTCCCACATGGCACAGCAGACCTCTCCTGCCTCGCCCGCTGCTCCCCTCAGCAGTGTATTTCCATCGATCTGCCTGTTCTGCTCCCTACTCTGTCTCTGGTGAACCCTCTCGCCACCCCACGCTTCTGGCCTGTACCCCAACTTGTATGTATAAATAAATAAATCTTTAAAAAAAAAGAATACAAAAGATTTTTGGGCCTCCCTGGTGGCGCAGCGGTTAAGAGCTGCGCTATGGAGCTGTCCGCAGCGACAACACGAATTCGACGCCTGGCAGGGAAGATTCCCACATGGCTTGGCAGACCTCTCCTGCCTGGCCCGCTGCTCCCCTTAGCAGTGTGTTTCCGTTGACCTGCCTGTTCTGTTCCCAGCTCTGTCTCCGGTGAACCCTCTCGCCACCCCACACCTCTGGCCTATACCCCAGTTTGTATGCATAAATAAATAAATCTTAAAAAAAAAAAAGAATACACATGGTATTCCAAAAGTGCTGGTACTTTATTGCAATTGCTTCCTATCAGCTGGAGGAACGTGAATTAATCTCCCCTAATGAAATAGGAGTCACTTAGTTAAGCCATTTGACAGAGACAGCTAAATTTTTAACTGCCTATGATGTCCCATAAAGCAGGAGATTCAGAAACAATACCACAAGCAACAGGGTTCTAGACAGACTCAAAAGGTGAATGCCTAAACAAGCATTGTTCTGAATGCAATCTATTCTGCATCAGGCAAGGAAACTCTTTTATATCAATAGCAAAAAAAAAAACAAAAACAAAAACAAAAAAAAAACGCAGGATCTATATGCTGAGCTAAATACCGGCACTAATTCATGGGGCTCTGGCTCCTTAATTTAAGTAAGAGCAGTCATGCTTTTCAAAAAAGACTTTCCAAATCCTACCCCATAGAACTGTCTGCATCTGCAGCTGCACAACTAAAATAGCTCAGGGCCTCTCTGCTCTTTGTCCGCACTCCCTTTGAGTTAAAGGAGGGCCTTCCTCAGCAAGTTTGTCAAGTCAGCAAGACCGCAGAACATTCCATCTGCCCTCTGTATGCCGGGCCTTCTCCTGCAGCCACCATTCAACTGAATCAGAGGCCCCACTTACCAGTCCCCCTCCTCCCAAAGGCCTTTTTCCCTTCCCACCTAACTCCAAAATGTGAGGAGTCTTTGTACCTGGTTGACCTATCGACTGAGTAGTTGAAACTCTTCCCAATAAATATTACTTCCTTCTGGCAACTGAAAGGTGCCCACTGTCACGAGGTAGCATTTATTTTCCGACCCACCTTAGAGTAACAACACGCCAATCATTTAGAAGTTATCTTGGGCTCTGCAGAATCCTAAAGCCAGCCTTGATCTACTTCTCTGACCTTGCATGTTAAGCTAATTTGGACCATCAGGTGGTCTTGGTGGCAGTTTTGGCTTCCCTGAGAGATTAAAATTCTAATACCTATGAGAAAAATTAATGTTAAGGAAGACAACAAAAAGCTCAATATTGGGGTCTATCATTACCAGTGAAATGCAAGCCATGAGGAAACCTTCTGAAAGGACATTTAAACAACTATCTTTAGCCAACAGCTATAGTGGTGCAGTGAGGACCAACCACTGTGATTAACTGATGATTAGATCTGCCCCACATTTTGGACTTAGGTGGACGGGAAGAAGGCCTGGCGGGGGGGGGGGGGGGGT
>PVIJ01000030.1:30501-88427 GCA_004024925.1 Scalopus aquaticus | reverse complement strand
TGTGCCCACAATGACCCAAAATCACTCTGATGGTAAAGGACAGCCTGACTGGGAAGAAGGTACAGGCCAAGGGCCAGTAAGAGAAGGCCTGGGTCCTCCTTCCTCCCACCATGCCAGGAAGAATAGCAGCGTGGGCCTCGAGTTCCTAGCAACACTCCCAGACCCTTCTCCCACCCCCACACACATAGTAACTTTTATTGGGCAAGTTTGCAAATAACCTGTCAATGAAGGCACAAACACAGCCCCTGGGCACTAGATAGTCTGGAGTTAGCTGTCCATGGGATATAGGAATTAATTAGGAACACCAGTTCCGCACAGAAGCGGAAGCCACAGTCCCAGGAGGAGCCGAACCACTGCACAGACTCTAGGAAGAGAAGACAGTGCCCCCGTCACAGCCTGCAAATTGCATGACCAATATGCTGTCTAGAAATCCATAGTGAGATCCCAGGGACGCTGCCATATACGTAGACATAGACGTAACAGAGTACACACATAGTACGAACAAGCTGATATGAACCCAGAAGGATGACTATGAAAAAGAACCAACCAGAAAACCTAAAAATGAAAACACAGTACCTGAATTTAAAAACTCAATAGACGGTAAAACATCTGCACAGGCACAGTGATGGATGCAGAGACAAACACACATAGAGCTATAAAAGCAAAATTAATGTGAAGAGAAATTAACAGCTGCTAAAATAAAGAGCATGAGCAGGAACTTCTCTTAGAAGCACTGTGGTGCCCGAGTGACCTGCTTCTCTTAGTGAACAGGTGGGTAACACAGAGGGCAGCCTGTCTTCACCCACTGGTAGATGGTTTCCTGGAGTCAATCCCTCCTTCCTAGATTCAGAAATCAAGATATATTCAAATGTGATGGGTTAGTAGTTGCTCCTAATGCCACTGATATCACCGACTTGCTATACACCAGCCTTTAAGCTTTCAGCAACGGCTAGGGTGAGCTGAATAAAGGGAATCACTGGGGGCCTCCCTGGTGGTGCAAGGGGTTAAGTCTCAGCACCATGACGCTATCCGCAGCCACTGCAGCATGAGTCTGATCCAGGCCACCTCTCCTGCCTCGCCTGCTGCTCCCCTCAGCAGTATATTTCAGTCATTCCACCTGTTCTGCTCCACACTCTGTTTTGGGTGAATCCTCTCACACATACCTCTGGCCTACACCCCAGCTCTCGTATGCATAAATGAAAGAATCTTTAAAAATAAATGAAGGGAAACACTAACATACAATAGGAAATGACGCTCATAGGCACAAGGCACGCAGTGGGCTCACACATGAGCCAAACCCATCCTGTCCACCCCCGTATCTGTAAGAGATCGACGGTGGGATCTCTTATACAGATCCGCTGGGGATCTGCTTTGGACCATCTATTGAGATTTGTCGGTTTTAGTAGATGGGTTGCCAATTCGCATTTATTGGCCATGAGACACAGAATTTACCAGTGAGAGGACACTTTTGTGTTACTTGGAAATATTTTTGATTACTAAAATGAGCACTGACATTAATGATACTGGTCTTCTGCTATCTAAGCAGGCACAAAGTTAGACCATTATGAACTGTTCTAAAACAATGCCAACAGCCCCGTGTCTGGAGCCTTTGTGAAGGTCTCCGAACAACAAAGAATCACTGTTTGCACTGGCCTGCGAGAGTGCCTGCTGCCTGCTGCTGGCTGTTTCCATCGATACTGGGATAGATTTCATCCTGTTACAGTAAATCGCCCCTACCTTGGGCAGCTGGTTCATTGCACAGTGTCGATTATGTGGCTGAGTGTGAGTCATCTCTTCTTAGTTTCTCAATTTTCCCCCTTATATTAACCTACTAAAAATGTGCCCTTCTCCCACTTTCCAACCCACCTGCTAGTCTACATGTCTACTGCCACCTTCCCAGCTCAAGCTTATGTAACCTCACACCTGAATCTGGGCAAGGGGCTCCTACCTCCACTCTTGTTCTGCCAAACCCTCCTGGATGAAAACTGTCGAGATTATCTACTCATCCCCCACCCCAGAATCTTCAAAGTCCCAAATTTCCAGCCACTCCCACTTCTTCTTATGGAACTCTGCTTCTCCTCCAATTAATCTTGAATCTGTTCACTAACTAGAGCCTCCTGGTCCTTCAAAACAGTGACACCTGCTCCCTCCGGTCAGGCCTCGCCAGCCTCTCCCTTCCCGGTGCCACATAGCTCAACAATCAAGCATCTCTGACGTGGTGTTCATGGGGGGCCCCTCGGTGTTCTCTCCCAGAGAGCTAGAGCCATGTCTCAGATTTTAGATCTGATTCACGATATGAAACTTTAAGAAGGGAAATGAGTCCAGGTGTAGATGATGAGGGGCATGATGGTGATGGGACAGAATTACACTTTAACAGAATGTTCACAAGAAAGAACACGCTCTGGAGAAACACAACAGTCCAACAGAGAAGCCTCAGCTCCAGCTGGCTCACAATGCTGCAAGCCTAGAGTGTGTGGATGGATAGATAAGGAGGGTACACAGGTTTTATTTTTTTTAATCTTTTTTTTCAAAGATTTATTTATTTTTGCATACACACTAGGGGGTAGGCCAGAAGTGTGGGTGGTGAGAGGGTTCACCAGAGACAGAGTGGGGAGCAGAACAGGCAGATCAACCAAAATACACTGATGAGGGGAGTGGCGGGCGAGGCAGGAGAGGTCTGCCCCACCATGTGGGATTCTCCCCGCCAGGCATACTCATACTGAGTATGAACTCATACTGCCGCCAGCTCCACAGCGCTGCGTTTAACCCGTTGCACCACCAGGGAGGCCCAGTACACGGGTTTTAGATAAAGAAAAGTTCCCGACTCTCAGGAACTGTCAAAGAAAATGACAGATACCTGTTCAGAACACCCCCCTCTGGGAATACTCACCCTAAACTGATGGGGAAAATATGGAAAGTGTCTCTTGTTAGTGAAAAGAAGAAAGCAAATGGAGGCTAGGAAATCATCAAAATTTCCGAGTGGTAATCAAGGGCTGGATTCATTATTGGCCACCTGGGCCTGCATCTACACCTGATAAGCTGGGCCTTCATGCATCCCAGGCACAGCAGAGAGGGGGCAGGAATGGGGTGGGAGGAGAAACAAAGGTTCCACTCAAGACCTCATGGAGACGTCCAGGGAGAGAACCAGGGCAAGACGTGACCACAGAAGAACACAAGGGCATCTGGAGTCTGCCCTGGCTGGGTCCGAAAGCCCAACACAATCTCACTTCAGCTCAAGATTTGAGACTAGAACTCCCACTAATAAAGAGGTGTCCTAAGTCCCAAGGCAAACACTCCATGAAAGATGGCCACAGAATGTGGCATTCCAAAGAGCCTCGTGGGGTACAAAGGAAACCTACTCTGGATAAACCCAAGCCTACGGGGATTCCACATATAAAGAATCTAAGTTCATAAAAAAGCTTTTAAAATCACTAAATAAGTAAACACTTTGCCTAGGACTTCTGCAGTTAGAACAAACTTAAAACAGCAAAGGGCCCAACCAAGTAGATCAAACCAAGTAGATCCTAGACATGAAACCAATCTCAAGTATATTTCTGGGTTCACAGAAAGCAAAGGAGACCCCATGTGCTGTCTCCAAAGGAAAAAAATTAACCTGAAACCAGATGGGAAAGCCCCAGCTTCTAGGCAACAGGAGAAGATTCCCTGAAGGCAAATGGCAAAACAAGCTCTGCAACCCCTAGCCCAAGTTAGCACTGAGCCAGGATCAAGTCTGGGAAGCTAAGGCCAGGCCCCTGCCTTCAGACAGGTGTGTGGGAAGGAAGCCACGGGTCTCAGGCCAGCAGCGCCCCCTGGCAACAGGCCGAGGCAATGACAAGCATCCTAAAGAGGCAAATCATCTATTTTCAACTCCCAGGTCTGAGCTCAAACCTACACCCTGTTTCTGGAGAATCCTCTCACCCCCACATCACTGGCCTACACTCCAGTTCTTCTATGCACAAATAAATAAATAAATCTTAAAAAAAAACCTACACTGGCATGTTTATAACTGCTTTATCAATAATGGGCCCAACAGGAAACATCAAAATGACGTCCTTCGATAGGTGAATAGATAAATAAATCAGCACAGTCAGACAATGGAGTATTACTCAGTGATAAAAAGAAATGAGCTAGCAAATTACAAAAGCACATGGTAAAAATCTCAAATACATATTGGTAAATGAAAGAAGAGAGTTTGAAAAAGCTATACACTGTATGATTCCAATTACAGAGCATTCTGGGGAAGGCAAAACTATAGAGAGCAAAAAGGTGAGATTACCTAGGGCTCAGACACTCGCGAGGAAGAGATAAATAGAGCTAAGAGGATTTTCAGGGCAGTTAAACTACTCTGTAGTATACTGGAATGGAGACATCTATGTCAAAACCCACAAAACTCTACAACACTGTGAAATCTAAAGTAAGCTATGGACTGTGATTAATAATAATGTATCAAAATAGGCTCATCCATTTAACAGATGTGTCACACTAACCCACTAGGTTGATAATACACAAGAACCAGAGGGGAAAGATGTAATATGGGAATTCTCTGTACTTTCTGCACAATTTTTTTTCTAAACCTGAAGCTGGTCTAAAAATAAAGTCAATTAAGAAAAAGAGATAGGAGCTCATAACCAAAGATTACTAAAACAAAAACGAAACCAAATGAGACGCATAAGAAACTTCCAAGTAGGTCAGATGGTGGAATTATGACAAGCAGGCTATGCTAGAGACTCATATGGGATCACTAAATTAGGAAGCAACAAAAGATGGTCCAAAACAAACCTACAGGTTTGAAAGAAAAATCTAATTTCACGTCTGAAAAAGTAAAATGAATGAAATTTAAAATTCAATAGGTAAGCTGCAGACTGGACACAGCTGAGGAGAGACTCAGCTGAGTCTAAAGAAATTGTTCAAATTCAGCCCAAAGTCACACATATTATTAAAAGGAAGCAAATAAATATGGAGATATTTAAAGAGGAATTTCAGAATCAAAGCATCGTACTATCCATCAGAGAGCAAAAACACAACAGCAGCGGGGGGGAGAAGTAAGATAGCAGTTTGGCGGGATAACATACAATTGATAAAAAGTTTCTGTTCCTGGTAAGAAAAAAATTTAAATTTATAGACAGCTAACAAAATAAACTTAGAAATAAAAAGTAAAAATAAATGGAATAAAAATGAAAAAATGATCAACCCATCATTGTAGTGAGAAACGTCAACAACAATTCCCCCATTATCATGTCAAGAAAACAAAAATATTAACAAGTAGCTAGGTGATTTAAACAAATTAAGTGTGATTTACTGGCCTACACCCATTCACAGTCTTCTCAAGCCCACATGGAATATTAAAACCCAGGATGGCTGTAACAGGCCAAACAGCAAATGTCAACAAATTTTGGAGAAATGGTATCATCATAATCACATTCTCTTGCCCCTCGTTAAGAGTTCAATAATAAAAAGATAACAAAAAAGGATAAATGTTGCCTCTATATATGGAATTTTTAAAACGTCCATGTAATTCTGGGCCAAAGAAGAAATCTTAATGGAGATGCTTAAATATCTAATACTGCAAAATAATATACATAACAGTTTGTCAAAATTTGCCGAATGCTGCTCCGTAGAGGGAAATTATGCCATTAATTATTTTTAAAATCTGAAAAGTTTGTCAACACAAAAGATGAAATAATAGAATAGAATGCCATTAATAGCAAACAAATCCAGAAGCTCCACAAAGCCAAAAATAGGTTCTTTAAAAAGGACTCTCAGATGTGAATTTGACAAAAGAAGGGCGATACAGGAAAGACTTCAAGAACAAACTGGGAATGTGAAGTTAGAGAGAATAGAAATTTTAAAAGATAGATAAGCCAATCAATTAAAAAACAAGTATACGAATAAAAAAAGGTGAAACAAAGGTGATCCAAAATTAAAAATATGAATAAACTTATAACCACTCAAGAAATTCAATCAGTAGTTTACGCTTCCCAGAAACTAATTCCAACGCCCCAGCAGATAAGTTTCACCAAAAATTTCATGGAACACGTCATCCCAATCTCACACAAGGAGGACTAAGTCTGCCATTCATTTTATTATGGGATTAGTCTAACTTTTCATGAACACCTGACAGAGATGGTAGAAGAAATGGAAATTACAGGCCACTCTTACTGACAGCACAGCTATGAAATCCTAAGTAGTATTAGCAAGTGGAATCTAGCAATGTTAAAAAACAAAATCCCCAAGATACATTTATTCCATTGGTGACTAACATCTGAAGAGATGGGATGGTATATTTCTGAATCAAATAGAGTTGTAAACCAATGTCACTTTCATAAAAATGTTATTTTTAAAAGAAAAAAGAAAAGATTCATTTATTGTGGAACACAACATTACTATGTCAGAAGCCCTATTTATGATTCAGGTTATTAAAAATTACCAAGGTTAAGATTAAAGAAAAATAACAATCTTGATAGATGCATAAACTGTTTTTGATTAAATAAACCCACCAACTAGGAATAGAATTTTCTTAGTTGATATGAGTAGCCATCCCAAAAGTTACAATGAACAGGAAGCTTCATAATGAAACATTAAGGTCATTCCCTTTAAAATGAGAAGCAAGACAAGGATGCCCATTATCACTACTTCTAATCATTATCACAGTGGGCAATTTTACCAAAGCAAGAATAAAAGTACCAGTACATGAAAAAATTCAGTTTCAATGGGGCCTTCCTGGTAGCGCAAGCGGTTAAGTCTTAGCACTATGAAGCAATCCAAAGCCACCGCAGCACAAGTTTGATTCCCTGCCAGGGAGCTTCCTACATGGCGCAGCAGAAGCTCTCCTGCCTCACCTGCTGCTCCCCTCAGCAGTGTATTTCAGTAGATCCACCATTCTGCTCCCTACTCTGTCTCTGGTGAATCCTCTCACCTCCCCACCCCCCACACTTCTGGCCTACACCCCAGCTTGTATTGATAAATAAATAAATATTTTAAAAAAAACAAACCAGCATCCTTGGGTCAAGGTGAACATACTAATGTTTTACTCCTAAATACATATCCTGAAGTCTCTTAAAGATGGGCATCAAGGGAGAATCATGGATCCTCATAGCACCATTGCTTTCGGCAGCAAAGTTTCTTTTCAAACATTAGAA
Source organism: Scalopus aquaticus (assembly GCA_004024925.1). NCBI lineage: Eukaryota > Metazoa > Chordata > Mammalia > Eulipotyphla > Talpidae > Scalopus > Scalopus aquaticus. The sequence continues at coordinate 81,288 of PVIJ01000030.1, read as the reverse complement.
CTGTGAAGAACCAAAGTGTCCCTCAGCAGTTACCTAGGTAAACACTTATACACGATGTACTGATGTTAGAGGAAATGAAAGCGTTCCACCCACACATCCACAAGGATGGAAGGAAAAACATAAATCAAACAGACTAGATGAAACTGTCTTCATACATTTAAGTTTCAGGAAAACAGCCATGTGTGGTAAAACCATTTTAAAAAGCCAGGAAATTAAGTACATTCATGGGAGTGGTATTGTCTGGGACAGAGGGAGGGACCGCAGGGATGTCTTACTGGTAGTATTCTATTATCCTAAATTATACATTAATTTCACTAGAATGTGCTCCCTCCGGGGGTAATGAATTTCCCATTGCATAAATGTGTTTCAAGAACTATTTGATTTAGGGCCTCCCTGGTGATGCAGCAGGTTAAGTGCAGCGCTGTGGAGCTGTCGGCAGCAGCGACGCAAGTTCCACACCAGACTAGGGAGATTCCCACATGGCGCAGAAGACCTCTTTTGCCTTGTCCACTGCTCCCATCAGCAGTGTAGTTCCACCTGTTCTGCTCCCCATTCTGTCTCTGGTGAACCCTCTCACCACCCCTTGTACCCCAGCTTGTATGCAAAAATAAATAAATCTTTAAAAAAAAAAGAACTATTTGATTTAGGTGAGCTATTTAGAGACAAAACAAGAATTGGACTTCCCTACAGTATTTAAGATTTCATCATTCTACATCCACCATAGTAAAAAGCCCAGTACACTGCCCATAAAGACCAATAAGCACTTTCCTATGTTTATTGCAGCACTATTTATAACAGGTAAGATATGGAAACAACCCAAGTGCCCAAAAAATCGATGAGTGGATCAAGAAGATGTGCTACCTATACACAATGGAGTACTATTCAGCAATCAAAAAAGATAAACTCATGCCATTCGCAGCAACATGGATGGAACTAAAAGGGATCATGCTCAGCCAAATAAGCTAGAAGGAAAAAGAAAAATATTGAATGGTTTCACTTACAGGAGGAATATAGGGAAACCAAATAAGGGACCAGGAAGAAAAAAATAACAACAACAACAATAATAAAAACAACAAAACTAGCAGGCAAGCATAAATAAGAGACATTTTTCAAGGGAGGCGGAGGAAAAGGAATCAAAATGGGGGAGGAAAGAGCACAAGGAACTATGGTGATGGTTCACCGGTGAATTGGTGCTAGGAATTTTACAGGGAATACACAATTATGTGAAAGATAAAAATAAAAAATACATATAAAGAAAAAAAGAAAAATTGATTTTGATGATAAATTAAAATAAAAAATCTGTATTAAGCAATCAAAAAAAAAAAATCGAACAAACAAAGACCAATGAGCATTTGAACAAGCATTCGCTGGCTGCTGACTTGGGCAGACACTATTGAATGCCAGTTGATATCTTTTCTTCATTCCTCCTTGCTGCAGGTTCCGATTATGTTCTGCCCTCTCTCCTTCCTTGTAACTCAGCTTGAGAGGCATCTATTTCTTAGTCTAATCTTACAGCTTGTCATTTTAGAGGTTAGCACGTGGTCCTGTTTGGAGCAAGGATTCAAGCAGTAGAATCTACGGAAAGACACCCGGAGAATATCCCATGCCAGAAAGGCATAAATATGGCTCCTTGGTGGATTCACGGGTGATGCCTAGGACACTACTGCCAAGAAACAACCCTGAGAAAAATGTGTCTGAGAATTAAGCCTGCTGCTCCATGAAACAGCACTGAAACAATGAGTTAATTTAAATGAGAGCCTGACTTCTTGACTTGATAAGTACTGTGTGACCTTATTGCTTCTATTTTCCTTCTGAAGCCATATTAAATGGCACAGCAGTCCCAGGAGGTCAGTTCTGGGATTCTGTCCATTGAAGAGACAATAAAAATAAAACTTGGAGATTAAAATAAGAGCTATATACACACATACACACAGTCGCAGGAGTGTCTGACTCCAAAACCCATGCTTTTAAAAACCTATCCCACTCACAGCCATCCTTGGGGCTTGGAGGGCCGAGAAGAAAATCTCAGTAAATATGAGCGCTCCAGTCACATACTCTGAGGCTGTGAGCCAGGGGTGGTGGCGGCGGCAGCCAAAGCAACATCTTGACCTTTAAACTAGAGCCCTGATTAATCTTGAAATCAACAACGCCAGGAGCAGATTCCAAATTGTGCTCTTTCAGACTCTCCCAAAATTCAGTTCCTTGTATGAAATCACTTCCTGCTTGAAGCACTTAAGTTATCATTTCCCAAATTGATAAATCCTGAACCCTACAAATAAATCCCTACTTGTACTGACCTGAAGTCCCTAGGGAAAATAGTTTTATAACCCATATGTAAGGTAGCTTTCTCTCTCAGACATCCTCAGTCAGACCAATTATTCACATTCCTTGTTACCTAAATGTTTATTAAAGTGCTAAGAAGATGCCATGATCTATATACTATGATAGAGGCTCTTTCTCCACTCTCCTCAGCAGACTGGCACTCCAAATGCAGACTTGTAAAGAAGGGCCATCTCACCTAGATTGGCTGGTGGTTTGTTTTATCAATGTTCACAAAAAGCACAAAGCATTTTTGTATGGTTTAAGGCTCTTGTATTTTTAAATAAAATCTTCTGCAAGAAGCAGCAACGTATTTTATTCTCTAGACTATCTGTGAGATATGTATTTTCAAAAGGAAGCATTATTTTCACTTTCTGAAAACACAATGCATCTCTTGATGTATTTAAATAATATGTCAGGAAGTGCAATCTGACACTAAAGAGCCTGGCACTTACCAAAAAAGACCCAAGTTAAAAATCTCATTAGAGTCACACAGAGCTAATTGGCAAATGCAGGGTTTTCTGACCTCCAGTGGACTAGACTAATCCTCAGGAATGGAATCTTTATAATTATTTCCAAAGTTGGTTATAACATGTAAATAGAGATACCACACATGAAAATGTTTGCCTTAAGACTTGGTGCATAGTAAATGTTAAATGTTTAATTTAATTTTATTTCTTAAGACTGTTAAGGAAGAAGCTATTTCAATAAATCAAAGCTAGTAATAACATTTATGGAGTAGAAATTCTACTTTCTACTAGCTTATATAATCACAAAAATGTGGTAACTAGTACTGAGACAAGTAGAAAAAGGAACCCCCTCTACCCCCCAGTGAATTGCCCTTTGGAACTTTTCAACATTTTGATGTTTCTAATTATCTCCCTGTCGTTACCTTTCACTCTGTCGTTACCTTTCACTCCAAAATAATTTGGCATTCCAACATATACAAAATCTGGGGTCAGAATGACCTCTAAATGGCTTAAAATCTTGCAGGTTAAAAAACACCTAAAAGAATCACCAGACTGACCAGCATCTAAGAAAATCAATACATTATCAATTATATTATCTAATTATCCTCACTGAAGAAGTCCTTAGATCTTCTGAAGTGATTATGTCTATTTAGTGAAATGCAAAAACATTAGTCCACTGAAAATGAAAACTAATACAGCAGAAGACTTACAATCACCATTTCATCACTCTTTAGATCAAATACAGATTTTTGGCATTTTCATGTTAGCAATAAAGCATATTGTCCTTAATTTAGATATTTTAATATAGTGTAGAAGGATATGCAATCACTAAAGGAATGGTTTCTAGGGTGTAATTATCCACAAAGCCTAGTAACAACAAAAAAGCCCTCCTTTTACAGTCTAGTTTTAGGATACATTCTGTTTTTCTGCATTTCACTCCCTCCTGTTATCCTTATTCCAAGATCTTTATGGAAAGAACAAAGAGGAAAGAAAGTAGACAGAGTAGAAATGGCAGCAACTGACCAGGATTAACTAAAATACAGATTTATAAATCGACAGATTTATAAAATTTTATATTCGATTACTCAGAACAAAATTCTTGTTTTTGAATAATTTTGACAGTACGACATCTGATTTAAAAGATACTGTGTGAATTATTTCAAAGTAGATCATGAAATCAAACAAACCTCAATTGGCTCTTCTCCACCTTTTACTTGACTTTCACCCATCTCTCCATTCTCATAGCTACTGCTCTTCTCAACCCATAACTCAGACTTTTCTACAGTCAGCCGAAGCTGGTCGAGGTCAGCCTTGATTTGCTTGTAGTTATCCACATCCTGATTGGACACCAGCAACTGCACCTGGAAGCAGAAGAATTTCAGCCCTTAAATCTATTAATGAACCTGTATTTATTCCTATTTCATTTATATATAAAATCCCAAGTCTTGTAATGTATTTGTCTCTTAGTAGACTTAATACTGCAAGACTGTTTATGAATATTGGATGTGTTTAGATGAAGATTGCCCATGAAAACTTACCTGGCAGTATATGTGAATTCTAAACAATATATTAACATGTTATAAAGAATTTTTTCAAAAGTGAGACTTAGCATCACTCTTCTAAGCATTAAAGAGTTATTCAAAATAAAAAATACCTGCTGAGGCTTAGTCTATTGGTTTGAAAGAGGTAGAAACCTAAAAATGAGTGGAACAAAATACTCATAGACATTACCTAGAGTTCCATAAACTTTTTAATTTATTAAAATGTATTTGTATTTCATTTACAAATAAGCATAATTATATCTATGTATGTAATTGCTCCTATTTTATTTTTAACATAGCCTAGTCAAACTTCCTAATGAAGATCAAGGCTTACTAGAGAAATTAAATATCAATGAAACACATGTAATCATTTTGGTAATATTCATTAATAATCTCAAGACTGATGTTACTCAAAGATGAAAAGATAAACGATTATTTCCATAAGAATCTCTTTCTTTTAGATTTACACATTTTTTTCAATCAAAAAACATTTATTCAGTGCTATTGCTTGTGCTACCCAAATTTATCAGTAAAATTTGAGTTCAAAAGAATAGCAGTGGCACAAAATTCCTTAGTATGGCCTAATCTCCCAGTGCTTTCTAGATCTTAGTGCCTATCATTTACATTAAAGATATTAATTGACACTCACTTATGGAGAACTCTTTCTAAAATAGATCATGTCTTGGTATTGGACAAGGTCATATGTATCTTTAAAAACAGAAAGTGTCCTGGGCCTCCCTAGTGGCGTGGGGGTTAAGTCTTAGCACTATGAAGCTATCACCAGCCACTGCAACACGAGTTCGATCCCTGGCCAGGGAGCTTCCCATACGGCGCAGCAGACCTCTCCTCTCTCGCCCACTGCTCCCCTCAGCAGTGTATTTCAGTAGATCCACCTGTTCTGCTCCCCACTCTGTCTCTGGTGAATCCTCTCAACCCCCCCCACCTCTGGCCTGCAGCCCAGTTCTTGTATGCATAAATAAATAAAAACAAAGCTTAAAAAAAAACCCAAAAACAAAATAGAAAGTGTCCCAGAAAAGCCACACTGACTCAGTAAATGCAACTGTCAGTCGGGAAGGAAGGCACAAGAAGCATCGGCAGAGCTTCCAGTGTGGGGGCACAAAGGCTCCTCAGTCTCACCTGTTTAAATGCCTGGAGGACTTCGGCCCTCTGGCTGAAGTGCTTGAAGAGCAGCTGCAGAGCCCCCGACAGCAGAGGCGGGTAGTCATGCATGCTGAGGTGGATGAGGACCCGCAAAAACGTCCTGCCGCCTTCATCATCCAGCTGAACTGGCGTTTTTTCCTTTCTAGAGAAACAAAAGGAAAAATTCTAAAACAGCTTATATTGACATAAAACCTACTCAGACATGGCTAAGATTGTGTCTAGGTTCCTGGAGTTGTATCATTTTTTTAATAAAAATTGGAAAATTCATGTGACTGATGAGAAAATAGGCACACAGACAAGCTCCTGTCTGTCTGTGAAGGCAGGGCAACCAGCCGTCCTGTTTGTCGAAGCCTGTGGGGGTCCCAGGGTGGGGGGCTGCTGATGCTTGCTTCGGAAAAGTCAGATGACATGGTCACTGAGGCATGGACAAATGAAAAGAATCTAAATCAGTCCAAAGCTTTCACTGAAGAGACCGGCCACTGATTTTCCCCAGAGCTTAAAGAACTGGACACGGCAAGCAGTGAGGGGCTGGGAGGGACAGGGCACACACACATATACACACCCACAGATGTTCAAACACTCACGCTCGCGCACATGCACACATATACACAAGTGCACACAACACACACACAACCATAGCAAGGGCAGCTCTGAGCAAGAAGTCACTGGATAAAAGGTCTATTTACTTGAAAATGAAAATCATACATCAGGTCATTCTCTCTTCTTAGGACTAAAAGAATGCTTAAATAGGAAAATATAAGAGCAATGGCTAAAACTAGCAAAACAGCCCAAGAAGATAGCGAAGTCAAATGCTCACTAGAGAGAAAAACACTTTCAGTTCCCCTCATTCGCCATTCTTGTTTGTCTTTCTAACCAAAGAAGATCCAAGAAAAGGCTTAGGATAGAAATTCTTTGAAGACACTCATGGAAAATCTGTAATAAAAATGAAAGCTACTAACTCAATCATTTGTAGCACAGACATTTTACTTTTTTTATTTTTTGACTATTGTTAGTTTGTTTCTGAAAAACAGCTTAAGACAAGAAATGGTAGGGGCCGTGGGACCAAGGCAGTGTCATCCTGCCAGAGCATTCCGCATCCTTTAATCGTGGCCAACTCTGATTGCCAGGAAATGGCTTTATTTCTTACACATGAAGTTAATGATAATGTTAAAAGAACTGAGTTTCTTGCCTCACATTTCTCAGATTCAGCGAAGCAATGTTTTGCAAGATACAGAGATGCTTAAACCAGTGGAGCTAAAGGGCATTCACGTGCTGTCATTATTTGAAGAAAGAAAAGCAAAGAATTGGAAAATAGGCAAACCAAATAACTGATCAGTAAAAAAGAAACAGTAACAATCAATCATCAATCAATCAATAGATCACAGCAAAGCAAAAGAAAAATAAACTGACAAATATAAACCAGAGACATTCTGCAGGGGAGGGGGAGGGAGAGGAACGAAAATGAGGATAGGAAGAGCACAAGGGACTGAGGTGATGGTGCACGGGTGAACTGGTGGTGGGAATTCTAGGGAGACTACACCTAGGAAAAGAAAGAAAACATTGTACAAAAATGAACAATGATGTAAAATATATATAAATTTTAAAAAGTGAAAAGAAAAAGTAAAAGAATTCAGGGAACAGTTCAACATGCTGATCTCATCCTGCCCTTTTTATTACCTGACCTAAAGAAAAGTTCTCCTTTCTTCCGTCTGGGAAATTAGCAACTTTCATTTCTAACAGAAATTATGTTGGTAACATACAGGCTTTAAAAATAAACAGACGAGGGCCTCCCTGGTGTCCCACGGGTTGGGCAAAGCACTATGAAGCTATCCAGAGCTACTGCAGCACGAGTTCAATACCCGGCCAGGGAACTTCCCACATGGTGCAACAGACCTCTCCTATCTTGCCTGCTGCTCCCCTCAGCAGTGCACTTTAGTAGATCCGCCTGTTCTGCTCCCCACTCTGTCTCTGGTGAATCCTCTTACCAACTCATGCCTCTGGCCTACACCCTAGCTTGTATTCATAAATAAATAAATCTTTAAAAAAATTAAAAATAAACAGATGACACAAACTAGAATCCTGACTGCAGAATTGAGGCTACTAGAGGGAATGGGGGGGAAAGCAGAATGAGAAGGGGGTGCAGGGTACTGTGGTGGGGGTGTGGTCACAACAGCAGAAGGGGGTGATCCTGTATCTCTGCCATATACAGTGTTATAAAAGCAGATGGCCTCCATGAGAAAAAAAAAAACATGGAAAAAATAAGTAGATATAGGAAGGTGAACAACAACAAAATATCAAAATTCTAAGTAAGATCTTATTACAAGGAAATGATACATAAATTTTACTCTACCTTCCAGCAAACATAGTTTCTGCCTGAGCTGCAATTTCATCGATATCAGGAACAATAGCTGAAAAGATAAATGGCAAAATCCAACCTTTATCTAATCCTAGTTAGGGAGTCACAATATTTGTATTAATATTAGCGTGTCTTCATTTCTTTATGCTACCCAAAATCAATGAACAACTTCAAAAATCACAATGCAGTTCCATATAAGATATCAGTAATTTAAATTGACATGTGTTCAATATGTATTACTATACAGTCAAAGATAAATTTACGACGTCAGAAAATTACTACTTACAAGGTCACCTTATCTACGGCTGTACATACATGGATAAAATTCATAATCTTGTACATACATGTACTTTAATTGGGAGAGGATAGGGAAAGGTAATTTTTTAAAGAATCAAAATACCCCTATAGTGAACCTTGTGTACTTCCAATCAACATGGTCTTTTTACCTAAGCAGACTTCTAAAATCCACCCCTTCTTCTTATGGGGCAGGATGCTTAGGGTTTTTTCTTTTTTTAATATGACCAATCATGATTCCTCACCAACCCTAATGAATTTCTAGATAACCTGTGTGAATGATAAACACAATTTATTTCTCATCTCTAAGCATAAAAAGAAAACAGTGGAAGACAAATAAAAATAAATAATTGTCCCCAGGACAGTATCTCTTAGGAATTCAACCAATGACAGAGAGAAGGCATGGCAGAGACAAGTGGTTTTCTGGGGGTGCCCCAGACTTTCCTCCCAGGGCTTCCTGGCACAGAGAGCTCCTGTTTCAGAAGTCTGGCTTCTGCGAGCCAGTAATTTTTATGCTGTCAATGCAACCGCCACAAGACTTTCGCATTCTGCCTTATCATTCCTGGAAACAGCCCTGAGAGTTCCACACTCCTGGGAAGCATCAGAATATCACGAAGGCAAATGTGGCAGAAGTCGCTTCTCTCCTGGGCAAGGGGACTCCAACTCCAGGGGCACAATCCTTGTGGCGGCACTGAGGAACCAGAGCGAGAGGCACTGGCTGCAGCATCCGTTTCAACTACACTCTTACAGCCACTGCATCTTGCCTGGCAAACTGATGGACAAAGAATGGAGGGTCCTGGCAGTGCCACAGTGGCTGGGGCTCAAGGTGGCTTCATAGCTGTGTACAAGTGCTAGCCCCAGTACAGGAGTTCCGGTGGCTGGCTGAGTCTCTAACAGGAGAGGTTACCAATCAGCCATGCAGGCCTGATGTAACTTTTCTTGGGTTTCACAAGGGACTTTATAGAATCACAAAATTGTTAGCATCCTTTATATGCTCTTTTGTTACTACAGTCCTCTACTCAACGACAGCAACTTTGTTTATATGTTACGGCTGTGAAAATTGAAAAATAGTTCCAGATTATAACCACGTGAAATAAACACATATACCTGCACACATATTTGCGCGCGCGCACACACACACACACACACACACACACACACACACACACACACACACAAGAAATCCAGCAACTACATTCAGACCACTGGGACTATTTTCTCTTAATGATGATGATAATAGTAAGCAACTCTAATGACAGCTTCCTACGAAACACCTTTTCTTCTGACAGCTGCATTTCATTCTGCTGCTCTTTGATCTAGGCAGAAAAGTTTCCCGTGGATTCTCACCAAAACAGCATCATGCTGAAAAGATTCACACTCTGGAATAGAAGAGACCTCAGAGGGCACCCCTGGCCCTGTGAGCAGGTAACAACCTTTCTGATCTTGGTTTTCCCATCTATAAAATGCCTCAATAAACAGGACCTCTGCTTTGTAGAGGTGTGAAGATTCTAAAGAAACTGTATTCAAAACAGTCTCCTTGTCATTCTATGCCAGTTATTGAACACTTGGTCTCAGTTCCTATTTGTCACTGACAGAGATTATTTCTACCAACATTTCGGCCCCTCTAGAAATATCATTATACTTTAAAATATGAATGGTGCTTTTTAGTTCTAGAGAAAACAAAAGACAAAGGGTAATTGTCACCACAAGGAAGCTACCTGATGGCAGTAAGGTGTCTGGTGAGCCACTGGCAGAGCTCTCGGCACTTCCGTTATTTTCTCCAAATTCCTTCTTATATATGGACAGCATATATGAGATCCTGTAGTCAAGTCTGACACTCAGGATGAACTACAAGGAAAAATAAAAACCATGTGAATCGTCAATTTTCTGAGCATCATACTTACAAATGCAACCCGTGACACGACCCCAAGGACAACATCACCACCGTCACTGCAGATGACCTGGTGAGAAATGGCATTTGTAACTCTGAATACTCCAGCTCTGCGGGTGCTCATTAGCCGTAAGACTAAGAGAAGGCACACGCATCTGCCAGCCAATGGCAGGAAAACCCCAAAGCAGTTATGGGATAAGGGAAAACTTGGCTCCCAGAATTAATTCTCTGAATAGTCTAGGTGGAGGTGGTGTTGGGGCTGGATGAGGAGGGAGTGCTGACAGAGTTCACTCAGCACTTTGCAGAGCTACCGGCGGCTGTGGGAGGAGGGTGCTGGCGGTCTGACCCTCATTTACATGGAGGCTTAGGTTTTACCTCCAATCGTGTGGCTGCTGGCTGGTCTACAGTCCTGAGTCTCAGCTACAAGGCGCAGCTAAAGCAACAGCATCTATACAGTATGGGTTTGCCTCACTGGAGCTTGTTTTCCATGGGCCTAAGCCACAGACGTTGTTCTCTGTAACTGACACTAACAGAAACTGAGCGCCAATAAGGTCCCAATTCTATGAAGATTCACACACTCAATGGTAAGGTACACACTCTGCCCTCAAGACATCATGAAAGAGTTGAGAAACAAACTGGTAACATAATTTGAAAATTACCGCAGTCAAGAGCACATGGCACAGAATACAAATGGGGAGCAGAGAAGGAAAAGTTAGCATGTGCTAGGGACTTCCAGGTGAGAAGCGGCTTCCCCAGGGCACTGGCCATCCCAGCAGTGTAAGGCAAGTCGGTTTAGGCTACTGTTCCAGCGAGCCCCTGAGCACTCTAACATCTCCTTTGGACAGGAAATAATGATCACTCAGGTTTTAGAAAAATTGGTATTTCGTGATACTATCTAATCTCACCTGTTACTATCTCTGGTATCAAATGTCACTCCCTCTCTCCTGGACCTCCCTCCTGTCCCCCTTTCTCTCACTCTCTTACAGGTCTCTGTTCCAACAGCCCCCGATGGAATGTCTGTACTCTCTCTCATTTCCTCACATTTGTTCAGTGTCCATGTTACCTTAAATATTCTTCTCCTTCATCCCATAATAACCAGCTTTCAAGATACCTCCAAGATCTAGTTTAAATCCCTTTTTTAATAAAGCTTTCCCTGGTTCCCCAGTACAAATCAATTTTTCTCCCTTTTGCTCACCCAACACATTATTTATACCTAATACCTATAGGTCCAAAGCTGAATCTCACTGAATCACTCTCCCTCCCTCCCTTTCATTCTTTCTCCTCTGCAAAAGTGTATGCTCCTTGTCAGCTATGTTCAGTTAAATTCAACAAACATTTGTTAAGCCAGCTACTGAGGGAGGTGCCATGTATGGAAGAGCTGCCTTTGAAGAGCAGATAATCTAGAGGAAAACAAACACCAGACTCTTCATTAACTTGCGGTGAGCATTTCATCACACCCTGCTTGGACTGAGTCTAGTTAATGGGGATTTTCAAAGCAGGAGACAGATCGCGGGCAACAAGCACAAACAAAGGATCATTGGGTTTGTTCTTGGCAGAGCTAGATTGCAAAATATGAGGTTCTTTATTGAACACATATAAAAACAATAAATAAAACCTGAATTCATGAGACACTTATAAACTTTCAGTTGAAGATTAGTACTCAGAGAATTCTATTTTATCAATATACCCAAAACACAAACTTTCACCCTCTAACATAGTTAATTATGAAAAATAAATGAGGGTAGAAAGAAAGGAAAAAACAAAAATGAAAACAAAGAAATAAAGTTGAGAGAGGACCAGAAAGTTGAAAGAGAATGAGAAAGAGAAATAAAAGGAAGATAAATGGGTGCCATACTAGCAGAAAGCCAAGTGGAGATTCCACAAAAAAATAAAGCCAGAAATTCCCTATGACCCAGTTATCCTATTTCTGGATATTAACCAAAGAAAGAAAAACACCAATTCAAAGAGCTATATGCACCCCCTATTTATCAAAGAATTATTCACAATAGCTAAGCACTGCAAATCCATGAACACTGGCTGGGAAAATACCTCCTATAAATACACGCTAGAATAATCCTCAGCTACGAAAAAGAAGATGGAGTCCTGCCATTGCAACAACATAGAAAAACCTAGAAGAGAATGATGCTCAGTGACGTAATCGGAAGGAAAAGGACACTGGAGGATTTCATTCACATGTGGTATAGACAGAACACAAACAGATGAACTAAATAAACTTTTAAAGAAAGAATTAAAAAAAAAGAGGGAACACAAAGCGGTGCAGTAGGACAGGAAACCCTAGAAGGGGACACGCAGTGGACATGAAGCTGAGACTTCATTAGGAGGGGGACTACAAAGTCCTGCTCAAGAGAAGAACAAGCATCAGGAACACAGACTCAGTGACTCAGGCCGAGACACAGAGGCACAAAAAGCAATGTGAGAACAGAAGTTCAACAGAAAGCCTGTACGCATAAAGGCTCTTTATGCAAAAATGAGCCAGCCCTCAACTGCTCCTACTGGTTTCCCACCACCATCTTTCAGCAGTTCAAGATGGTTCTTTCAAGCTACTTTCCTGTAACTGTGGCCTAAAAAGGGTCCCATGTTTTAAAGGTTATCCAAGAGTAGGAAGATGCTAAGCTGTGGGCTCATTCAGTCCACAGGGCAAGTGACCACTTCCCTTTTCCGTTTAAGGAAAACAAAGCGAGCTTCTGGGGTTGCGTTCATGGTGCGGCCAGTCTGCTAATGCCTCTCAGGACTCAGCCTTTTGAAGTCCTGGGGGAACTGTGAGCCCTTTTAGGACTCTAAATCAAATTACTTAAAAAATGTTAGGCTACCAACCCATCCCTGGCAGCTCAGTCTTCATGAAATGATGATAAAAGACTTAGTTAACTGTATGCAGAATCTTAATAGATCCTTGAAAACTCCAGGCTCTGTTCTACAAATCTGGAATAAGTGCTATAATTAAAGTATTATAAAATTACTTTCTGTAATTTTAAAAAATGCTTGGAATCCATAGATACAGTAATGGGATATTTCTTCACTAAACCAGCAGGCATAAAATAATAACTTCTCTCTTTTAAATTCATACAGCTAGGTATCAGACTAGGTTAATTTTAAAATACATGTATTATTCCTAGCCTGTTGGTAACAAAAATATAGATAGTTACTTACAGAAACACTGAAGCCAATTATTAATGTTCTTATTAGTAATAAAATCTTATTTGAGTTTCTGCTACAACCACAAATCTAAATACATTAACTCACTATGTCCAGTTCAATTAAAAATAGGAAAAGAGGTGGAATCAAATCATCAGGTTTGCCTCTTGAAACCTTTTTTAAATGAAGGTACAGTTAGCCAGGGTCAACCCCAAACTGAAAAAAATTCATTTGAGATTTTATCAAGCTCTAAGCACTCCCCATTTGTCAGACATCACCCTTGACACACTGAATGGAAATGAAGAAATGTAATTAATCGATTAAATAGTGAGATTGCTTACCAAGCTTGTCATCATTCACTTAAAAGAATTAAAATTAGATTAAGAGCATGCCAGAATACGAACACAATGATCTAGGTAAGAAGCAGAAGTCGTTAATCCATCGGCACAGTGATAATGTGTGAGTCGGCACCCCTGTGAGACACACCTGTAAAATCTCGATGATCTTCAGCTTGGTGTCCATGACGGTCACGTCCTCCTGCTCCACCGGGCTCCCCTGCTTGCTGGGGTGGATGCTGGGCGGGACGTCAGGCACGCTCATGGGGAAGATGGAGCCTCGGCTGAGCACCATCTGCGTCATCATCTCTCCCACCCCGTGGATGGTTCTCATCACGTTGTTACCTGGGAGGAGAAGAAGCCCCTACGTCAGCACACACAACACCTGGAGGAAGGACTGGGGGTGCCCCAGGTCACAAGCAGCCTGAAAACACGAACAAGAAGGATTAGGGATGTCGTGCACGCTGCCCTGGCTCTTGCCTCGTGGATGAACTGAAGAGAGCGCTCATATCTCAAAAGACGGACCAGATCTTAAACCTAGCAGTGCACTGTTCTCAGGAAATAACTTCAGGGCCTCCCCGGTGGCGCAGCGGTTAAGCGCTGCGCTGTGGAGCTGTCGGCAGCAGCTACGGCAGCAGCAACTCGAGTTCGACGCCCACCCGGGGAGAATCCCGCATGGTGCGGCAGACCTCTCCTGCCTCGCCCGCTGCTCCCCTCAGCAGTGTACTTCTGATCTGCCTGCTCTGCTCCCTGCTCTGTCTCTGGTGAACCCTCTCGCCGCCTCACGCCTCTGGCCTGTACCCCAGCTTGTATGTTTAAATGGATAAATCTTTAAAAAAAAAAAAAAAAGAAAGAAAGAAAGAAAAGAACTTCAAAACTATGGACAGAGGGGCGAGCTGCAGGGAGGTCTGACAGCTTCCCTGTCTGGTCCTTCTGTAACACAGTCACGTGTTATTACCAGCCACCAACATGCTCTCACTGTTACAATAATGCAAGAGAAAGGTTATTCAGTGTCTACAATAAGGTGAGTTGCTAGTGAGGATGTAAAGATCACATGAAAACAATGAACAACTAGTGTCCTAATCCTGTCCTCAAGGCTAGGGCTTTTCACTTTGTTTCCATAATACTTAAGAACAGAGCTTGTGAGGAGAATTTACAAATCCATCCTAAGAAAAAAAGGTGTCATCTGGGGAAAGAAACAAGTATTAGCCAATACACTTCCCATCCCTTCATCCAATTTGAAGAGAAAACCATTATTCACACAAAACACAATTATGTTTGAGGTAATTACAGAAACAAATTAGTGACGAATGCCACCCTGTTTTCCTCGAATTTTATAGATTTGCCAATTGCTTACGTTACTACGTAGGGTGGGGATCCAGCTTCACCCTTTCACATGTGCACAAGCCCACTCACCCCCACCAGAGCACCAGGGCGGACATCCTAACACCTTCCCACCACTTTACCTTTCTCCCTCCCCCACCCAGGTCATTTTTCACAGTCAAGGAGTTATTTTTGTTGTGCTTTGCCAGTTTGTTTCCTTTGCTTATTTATATTCCAACAGATGAGTGAAACCATCCAGTATCCATCCTTTCTAACTTTTTTCACTAAGCACAATCACCTCAAGAGCCACCCGTTTTGTCTCAAAAGGAAGTTTCATCCTTTTTAATAGCCTAGTAGCCCACTGAGGATCTAGTCATAATTTCTCTCTCCAGTTGCCTGCCGGGGGGCACTTAAGTTGACTCCATGAATTGCTTATTTTCTTTGAGCAGTGCTGCTGGGAATTGGCTTTCATGGATATTTTCGTGCAGAAACATGATCATTTTGAATGAGGGCTCATTCCCCTTCTGCATCTTCTCTGGGGTTTGGCTTCTCACGAGTCTGCTGAGAAAACCGCCTGTGTCCTGACTCCTTGCACTGACCATAGCAGCTGCACTGAGATTCTGACTCTGTGACTTAAAAAAAGAATTTACAGGGCCTCCCTGGTGGCGCAGCGGTTAAGCGCTGCGCTGTGGAGCTGTCGGCAGCGGCGACGCGTGTTCGACGCCCGGCCAGGGAGAATCCCACATGGCGCGGCAGACCTCCTGCCTTGCCCGCTGCTCCCCTCAGCAGTGTATTTCTGATCTGCCTGTTCTGCTCCCCACTCTGTCTCTGGTGAACCCTCTCGCCGCCCCAAGCCTCTGGCCTGTACCCCAGCTTGTATGTATAAATAATAAATAAAAATAAAATAAATAAATCTTAAAAAAAAAAAAAAAAGAATTTACAGGGGCACAACGAGTTAAGCGCAGCACTGTGAAGCTATCCAGAGCCACTGCAGCACGAGTTCGATACCTGGCCAGGGAGATTCCCACATGGCACAGCAGACCTCTCCTGCTTCGCCCACTGCTCCCCTCAGCAGTGTATTTCAGTCGATCTCCCTGTTCTGCTCCCCACTCTGCTCTGGTGAATCTTCTCACCAGCCCACACCTCTAGCCTACATCCCAACTTGTATGTATAAATAAACAAATCTTTAAAAAAAAAAAATTTACATTCTCCAGCAGAGCTGTTGTCTCTCCCTTCCAAATTCCTGCATCAAGCAAAAAGGATTCAAAAGAACAATTGTCTCTTTCCCTTTCAGAATAGTGGTCTTTGCTTCGTGGGTGTTCAGGGAGCTCTGCCTCGAGCAAAGACCCAAGTATCTGGCAGAGACTGTTCTTTCCTAAGTGTGTCAGGGCACAGAACAAGAGAAAGGGAAATGGAAATAAGATGGGGTGAGATAAAATGCTCAGCCCTAAGTGAAGGATATAAACTGTGGGAATACCTACAGGGTTGAAAGGCGAACAAATAAAGAGGAGGAAATACTTAAAGGATGATTTAAGAGAAGCTGGATGGTCCTGTGCAGACCTCCATGGGAAATCATTACTGATGTAGTGTGAAAGGTGAAATGCCTTTTAAAATTAATTATCTCACATTTACACAAAATTTGTCTATACAACAAAGTGGGTGATACTCAAGTAGTACCTATTTGAGTAGACAAGTAACATTTTTTCTAAATTGGCATCTCCCAGGCAGAAATTAACAAGGGTATCCATTCTGAGAGTGGAGGACTTTTTACCATACTGCTCCCATAAGCCAAAAAAGTGGGTGGGAAGGGGGCTAAAGAAGAGATGAAAATCTTCTCCACATCTGGATGAGGTTGAGACAAAGGCTTTGAGACAGCCCTGTTTTCTATCAGAATAACCTAAAGGCAGAATGCTTCACTGTCTGTAGTTCTCAAACAATTGTGGCCCCGGAGTCTTTCCAAATCCTCCCACTGTTAGTTACAAGGGCAGGGATGCACATTTGGTTGCCAGGGATGGTTTGCCACTGTCAGTGTCAACTAGTCCATTAATCCGAGTCTGGATTTAGTATGAAGATGTGTCAGCCTCCAGGAGATGCTTTCTCACTACTAACACAGAACAGGCTCTTCTGTTATTCTTGCCCCCAGTGCACACAGAAACCCTTGGCACCCACCGTGTCTGCATCTTATTTAGATCTGCATGGAAAATAATCATTTCATCCAAGTGATTATTACCCAGAAAGTTAGCCCAGACAATTCCATTCCCCCAGATACAGAGCCTGTCACCAAGAAATTAAAATCTAGAGCCGGGGACCAAAACAATGTGCTCCACATGTTGTCAAGGAAGTGGGCGGGCTCACTCCGGCCACACAGCATCCTTACATGCCTGCCCTGACATCTCCATGGAAGGCAACAACTCAGCCTCAAGTTAAAACATGCTATACTCTCTGGAGTTCTTTGGTGGTGGTGATAAGTGCTTAAACTATAAACTATGTCAGCTTGAAAACCTAAGTCAAATGCCACAAAAATCACAGACCTGCAAGACTCCTGGTACACATTTTTCACCAGAAAATTTTCTCATTCTAGACTATTGAGATAAGTCAGAGGCGATCAGTTTTCAACACTGGAAGAAAAGCCTCTACCATTTCTCTTCTCAACCACAATGAGTTAATACTATTGAAAAGTTTCCTGTGACAAGACTACAGAGGTATAATATAAATTCTCTGGACAAATTATCACCCTAGAAATTAAGCTTTCTAAGTCTTTTCTATTAACTCAACAGCCAGAATTGGGATTTACGCATGAAATATGTTAAAATCATTTGATAAAGTGGGAGCTATTTTTTGTCAAGTAGAAGGAAGGAGGAAGGAAATGCTTAGGAGACAGAAGCAGATGGAATTCTCAGATTCTCTTATTACATGGTCACATAGATATCTTTACTAATCCTAGTTCCCTCAAGACAAAAACCCCAAAGCAAGACAAGCATCGTTAAATGCCTCCCAGAAATGGTGACTGGGATCTGGGAACACATTGCTGTGTTTCTCTGAGACTTCCAGGAGTCAAGCTTCCCTTATCAATTTCAGAGAAGTGACCTGAAAAGCAATAAGGAATCTGCATTAACCCTAAAGCTGAGCTACCCATAATCTAAGGTTCCTTTTTCCAAAGTCAGTTCACTGCCAGTGATGACTATGGATGCGTCAATAAGCATTCACAGCTCAGTGGATTTACAGGAGTGGGGAAAGCTTTAACAGTCTTACCTGACTGCAATTGACCTTGTGCCCACCAGTGCTTTATTTAATTTAACATATAACATGTCTATCTGTTATACCTATTAGAAATATTTTTCTCTTACGAGCACATAAGAATAAAAAGGATCATTTGAATTTTCCAATTGTTTAGATGCCAAATAAACATTTCTGAAACCTTCTCAGTATTTATAAGAAATAAGACATTTGATTTGAAGAGTTCTGTGAGTGTTTACAGCAAATTAATAGTCTGTGACTACTAAAGTTAGTTCAATGTTTTATGAGAGAAGTTAAACTGATAATCCAAAACTGTTCTTATTTCCCCAAATCTTATTTTTATAGCTGGATTTGAAAAAAAATGCATCTGCTATAATAATTCATTTGAAACAAAATGAAATTAAATCATAAAGATGTGACTCAGGAAGTCACCCCATTTCCCATCTCTGCTCAGCAGCGCCTTGCAAACCTCCTCTTGCTGGAAAACATCCACGTTCTCAAGAACTGGAGCAGCTTCTATTCGAATGTTCTCTGGAAGAGGGCTTCCTCCCAGCAGTTGAGGGTCTGGGTTATAAAAGGAATGTTTTTGTTTGCCAAGAAAACAAAAAACATCAATGTAAGATCAAAGCTTCATCAAGCCTCTGACATCAGCAGAGTTAAGAAGCGACAGGGCACAGACCTGGATTAAATTTAGTGCTAACAAGACAACAGATGAGCAGAACTCCAGCCCCAGCTCAGAGCATGGGGTTTGGAGAGCTACTGTCCAGCGACACGGACTGCTCAATCCTGGTGGGACCTGCGGGGACAAGCGGTTCCTCTATCCACTGTTCTTTGACCCAGATGGTCAACGACTTGCTCCCTGTCTTCTGGAGCCACATCACCTTCTCAAACAGGCCTCTTCCCGCCCCCTCTGAAGAAAGGCTGTCGTCACCCTGCATCACCTATCTACTCCCCACTGCAGTCACGGCATTATCATCATCTCACATCCTATTCTATGCATGTTTATTCTACACGTCCCCCTCCAATAGATATAAAATCCATGAAGACAGGAGTTCTGATTGCTTTATCGCCAACATCTGGAAGAATGCCTGATCCAGAGTAGGCATTTGGAAAAAGAGACTGGGTGAACAAGTGAATAATGAAAAGGGAAAAAGACATCTTCATACGGCTTGTATAAAAATTTGGATCTCATTATATTAAAAGTATCCTTCTTCCATCAGGGGAATTTTGGTTTCCTTTCCTTAACACTTTGTGAAATTTTTAAATTTTTTTCAAAAATTAAATATAATTTTGTGTGACTTCAAAACATACTTATGAAAAGCAAAACTAATAAATCAGGCACTAATGGGATAAGGGCAACCATGCAATCTGCCTTTGCCAGGAGCACATCACACCCAGATACTCTGCTAGGTGACATAGCCCTTCACAGCAGGGTTGGGATCGAGGGTGGGGGACCCAACTTGCTCTACCCAGCCAGGAATCAGCTGAGGCTGACATTCAGGTTGCTCCCTAAAAGGAACCCCCCGCCCGCATTTCCAAAGATTGATAGTAGGTCTCAGAAAACCTACCAAATGCAGAGAAAAAAAAGACACTAATTAAAACTGTAACCACAAGCCATATGGAGGTAAGAAAAAGTTTGAATAGTTTCTTCTATTCCTGTCTTTCCCTCTTACATTTGGCAGGAAGGATGCTGGGATTTTTACTGTTACCTGGTCACTGACAGAGTCTCCTCAGGACACCCCCAGAATGTGCACAGTCCTAGGGTCTTCTTGGAAATTCCTACAGGTAACATTCCAAGGGCAAATACCCTGTTGGTTTTGACTGGACATTTACATGAACTTTTTAGAGAGGTAAGTGAGAGAGATAAACCATATCTGTAATTTTTGAATTTACATCCTTCTTCCCAGGTATAAAACCATTTTTTTCATACAAATGGGTGTTTTTCTGTTGGGCTTTTAGTGATTTTTGCTTCATCCACTTGGGGATGGATTAAAGTTCAAGAACTCTGCTGCCAAAAAATCAAAACTGTGTACTGAAGATATGGGACCACTATTAAACACACAATGAGTTTGCTCGCATTTATTGTCAAAGGACCTTATGCTAGCGGTATTAGTACCGCTAACGGGCTATACCCAGCTCATGGCATTTTGTCTGTTTAAGGGCGGCCCTTATTCAGCAAGTGTTTGTGAAGGAGCCTGTGTCCACCTGGCTCTGTACTAGGTACAAAGGGAGTGAGAAGACCTAAAAGAAGTAGACGAATTTACAACACAGCTGGGAAACATAAAACACATCCATGAAAAATGCTAAGAACAAACACAATACATTATGCTCAGTGGAATAAGTCAGAAGGAAAAAGAAAAATATCAGATGGTTTCACTTATAGGAGGAATATATGGGAACCAAATAAGGGATCAGGAAAAAATAACAATGAAAAACAAAACAAAACAAAAATAAACAGGCAAGGCCTCCCTGGTGGCACAGCGGTTAAGTGCTGCACTGCATTGCTGTCAGCAGCAGCAACGTGAGTTCCACGCCTGGTCGGGGAGATTCCCACATGGCACAACAGACCTCTCCTGCCTTGTCCGCTGCTCCCCTCAGCAATGTATTTCCGTTGATCTGCCTGTTCTGCTCCCCATTCTGTCTCTGGTGAACCCTCTCGCCGCCCCACGCCTCTGGTCTATACCCCAGCTTGTATGCATAAATGAATAAATCTTTAAAAAAATAAACAAAAATAAACCCGCAACTAGCACACTACAGGGGAGGGGGAGGGAGAGGGATCAGAACAAGGGTGGGAAGAGCACAAGGGACTATGGTGATGGTAACAGGGTGGGGGTGGAGGGGGACAGTGATGGAAATTCCAGGGGGACCACACCTGAGAAAAGAAAGCAAACATTGTACAAAAATGAACAAACATATAAATTTATATGTGTGTGTGTGTGTGTGTATATATATGTATGGATGGATGTGTGTATACACACACACACACACATATAAATTATTGCTAATAAAAAAAAAAACACAAAACAGATGAGATAGGGAAAGGCTAGCACGGCCAGGGCACAAAATTGCTCAGGAAATTATTTTTAACTGGGAAAAGTCTCTTAAAGTGAGGAGAGTGGAGGAATTTCTGCAGTGATCAAGCTTAAACTAGGTTTTGAACTGAGTGAAGGGTTTAAAGAAGAGCAGTTGGTCTTTGCAAGTGATGTCACTATCCTACATCAGAATCTTAATCCAGGCCTCCCTGGTGGCACAATATGTTAAGTCTCAGACTATGAAGCTATTCGCAGCCACTGCAGTGGAGTTCGACCCCTGGCTAGGAGCTTCCCACATGGCACAGCAGACCTCCCCTGCCTCGCCCGCTGCTCCCCTCAGCAGTGTGTTTCAGTATACCCACCTGTTCTGCTCCCCACTGTCTCTGTTTAAATCTCTCACCACCCCACACCTCTGGCCTAAACCCCAGTTCTTATACACATAAATAAATAAATCTAAAAAAAGGAGAATCTTAATCCTACTGCATTTCTATGCTGGGTGAAAATAAAATAATAAGTGCAAAACAGTCATGAGGGTCAGAAAGTTCCACTGACTCGTAAGGCATTACTTCAAAATGACAAGCAGGGCATGTGCCCATGCTCACCACTGCTCTCAAGGGTGACTCCACTTCATTACGTCCATCTGAATGGCCGCAACCATCCCAGCACAAGTCACTTCATCATAGCCCACACTCAAGGCAGGACCAGCATCACCTCTGCAAGGAAAAGTCCCTCAGACAAACGTTGGAGAAAGGCCACTCAACATGCCAAGTTGATCATGTGAGGCTCTGTTGTCTTCATTCTATATAAAACATTCATTGAACACAAAACACTGACAACCCACTTACAGACTCCAAGTTTCCTAGGGCTTAGGAGTGGAACAAGGCAGAACCTACAAAAACAGTGTAGCTGTGCTAGAGTAATGTTATTCTCCATCTCTTCTTGAATATCAAGTAGACTGCTCAGGAGAAAATTATTCCCATCCCACATGCTCAAGAAGTATTATTCAGAGGATGAATTGAAAAGGCAATTCATACAAAACAGTGTTTGAGTTCTACATCTTCTTTTGGATTCCATCACTGTCAAATACTGACAGAGTCATTTCACTATTCCAAATCTCTAGATTTTAAATTTGCAAAACTGATCTTTAATTCTTAATAGTTGGTAATCCAAGCAACACATGAATTTACATATTAATATTATAATTGGGAGGCAATTTAAACACAGTGAGATGCCCGGGTCATAAATGAAAGACTGTGGCAGTCTTGACAAGGGTGTGTCATGCAGAAAACTAACTTTAACCTAGGAAGTCTTTTCCTGCCCCTTCCCAGCCCTCCCTTCTACTCTGCCCTAATAGCCATCACCACCCAAAAAAAAAAAAAAGCCACTCTTGTGATTTATCACACCACAGGGACACACACAATGGATCATGTATACATTCATACAGATGATTTAGTTTATCATAAAGAATCCGAGTTAATCGCAGAGTCCTAGTTAATTACAGAGTCTAGTTAATCACTCAATGATATAATTCAGAAGGATGTCAATTTCCTTGCTGCTCTGTTGCTGCCTCAGTCAGGTAAGTATTTCTTCAGTGACTCAGAAAAATCCAGAGACAGCATGTCTCTCAAATGCAACCAAGGAAAGACACCATAAAATAAGGAAGGATATCTAATACAATGAATGACTCCATCAAATCCCAAAACTGCAACAATAGGTTGAAAACAAGTGGGTTCAATTAAATTTTATAATGCCCTGCACCGAGGTCCAAATCAAAACAATTTAAGTGTCAGATGGGGGAAATGTAAGGAACTACAGCATAAGTTAAAACTTCAATCAGTCGTGTTCAAGTTCAGTAGGAAACAATACTATGTCATCATTACCAAAAACCCTAATTTTCATTTCATTACAGAAGCAAGTGTTCAGCATGAATGTGGAAATAACAGCCCTTGTGTCTGTGTTGGTCAAACCAGAGATTGGGTGCATTCGGTCATCTGCTAAAGGGTAATTGCAGATGGCAACAGAGAAAAGACACACAGGAGACAGTAGGTAGTTTTCAAACATGGAAAGAGCTGATGGCTTGAAGTGACATCACACAGCAATATGTCTGAAGGGAACAACAGTAGGGCTGCTTGCTAAGAGTTAGAGGGAAGTATATAAATTTAAGTATTATAACCTTATGGGAATAACCTCTGACCTAGAAAACTGTAAACCCAAAGAAATAAGAAAGATCTTCCTTTTGCAGAAATAAAAACGCAGTCACATAAATGCTGAAAGAGCTCCTGGATGACCATTTGTAATAGGTGTTACATGAAGATCTGGAGTTCATCTATTACATAGGTGATTTCTTTTTTTTTTTTTTAATTTTTATACATACAAGCTGGGGTACAGGCCAGAGGCGTGGGGCGGCGAGAGGGTTCACCAGAGACAGAGCGGGAAGCAGAACAGGCAGATCAGAAATACACTGCTGAGGGGAGCAGTGGGCGAGGCAGGAGAGGTCTGCCGCACCATGTGGGATTCTCCCTGGCCGGGCATCGAACTCACGTCGCTGCTGCCGACAGCTCCACATAGGTGATTTCTGCACCTTTCTATGTTAACATTCTATAAATCTGTGCTTGGGTTCTTTGGCTGGTCACTGGTAGACACGCTTCACAAGAAACAGAACAAAGGAAACTAACCTAGTATATTAACCTTCAGGCATTAAATTCTGAGGCTCAAATAGTATGTACAATTAGAGGAAATGGAATTGAGAGAAAATGGGGACATCCTGTAGACACTACTGCTATTTGTGAGTTGATGCCAGGTATTAATTCTGTCCTGTTACCTCAGTGTAGCTCTTCCTGCTGCCAGAAACCATTCAAGTCACTGCTGGGTGACACCGGGGGTTCTCACTCACTTTGTAATATAAAGAACAAGGAACTGACTCCACACTGAACTGTGGAAGGTCCTCCACCCACCACATGATTGGTGCCTTTGGGAAATCCAAATCCCCCAAATAAAAAATGCCTTTTGTTCAAACCCATACCAAATCTAGAATCAGTCTTCTGCCTCTATTGAGTGAAATTAATTGCAAAATACAACATACATAAATTTATATATTATAATGTTATGGGAGTACCTTCTGACCTAGAAAACTGTGAGGAAGTTATAGACTTATTCTGTGACTCTGTAAAATATGCAAATTATGCATACATCATGCCCATACATCTTTCTGAAATGTATTAATGTACACAGTTAGCAGATGAATATTTGAACCATATTAAGTTGGTGCATCAGAGATCACTGAAAGGTGTAACAGTAATTATTAAAATTGCTAAAATGCAATTGTAGGAATAAAATACCAGTGAGTATTTTAAAATCAACTAACACTTGTCATGTTATCACCCATTCACTGGAAGTTTGGAAAGCCAAACCAAAAGTTCTTAAGGAACGAAAGCAAAGCAATCATATGTTTGGAATCCAGTGGTCTAGGAAATATATTTATCATTCAAATATATACTGTTTATATAAACATGTAACATATATACATTTATTAAATGCATACCACTCAATAGATTCTTGAAACCCAAGTAAAAATATAATCATATATGAGGCAAGGTACTAGCCAGTTATAAAACCAGAAATAGCATCTTTTTCATCATTTTTTCTCTCCACTTTGGTTCTTTCAGTCAATAAACCTGAATTTTTGTTATTGAACTATCTATTAATAGGTAGTAACTCTAAATGTCAGAGAGATTTTTTTTTAAGTTGATTAGGAAAAAAAGACTTACAGGAAAATATTACTGGAAAATATTTACAGGGCCTCCCTGGTGGCACAAAGGGTTAAGTCTCAGCATTACGAAGCTATCACCAGCCACGTGGCCTGAGTTCGATCCCTGGTCAGGGAGCTTCCCCTATGGCACAGCAGACCTCTCCTGCCTCACCCACTGCTCCCCTCAGCAGTGTATTTCAGCAGATCCACCTGTCCTGCTCCCCGCTCTGTCTCTGGTGAATCCTCTCACCCCCGCCCCCCACCCCCACACCTCTGGCCTACACCCTAGCTCTTGTCTACATAAAAAAATAAATCTTAAAAAATATGTATTTACAAAATTAAATCTTTTTTATTTAATTTTGAGAGGTGCAATATAGATTTTAAATATCAGGGTCCTTAAATATTTTTGTCATTCAAATGCATGCATATTTGTGTTTTATATACATTCATCCTAATGATAAACCAACTATGAATGCACAGCGAGAATGTGTCTAAGAGGATATAACTGTTCATTATTACTGGAAAACAGCAAGAGGCAGAGCAGGAAACATCTAAAGCAGACTATGAAGATCTTGGGGACCAACTTAAGGTTACCATCCTCCTCAGCAGAGAGAACTCTTAAGAGAGGGAGAGTACGTGGGCAAGAAAGACCCTTTTGTGGAAACGTGCAGAAGAGCCAAAACAGTTGCAAGAAGCCCATCTCAAATCCCTGGCAGTAAGTGAAGATCAACTCAACATGTATCTTCAAGAGATGTGTGAGTGGTAAGACTTGTGGTGGTTGAAAATATTTCCGAAACCAAACAACATTCATGAAGAGCCTTGGTTTAAAAAACACTGCTTTTATCTGACCTATAAAACCACTTGAAGGTAAGTCAAAGCTCTTTAGCAAAGACCTACTGTTTTGGACTAAACTTTCTAGAGACTCTTGGAAGAAGTGGAAAGCATTCTCTGCAGCTGAGGTAGTCATCTATCTAGAAGACAAGCTGGGAGGAACAGAAAGAACGTCAAGTGCCAAGCTGTAGGTTTTTAGAAAAGGGAAAAAGCAAAAAAACCTGAATTCAAAAGTTAGCTCAGCAAGCTACAAGCTATATGGTCTTAGGCAAAGTACTTAACCACTCCAAGGGCCACCGTCTTGGGCAAAAGAATCTCCTAGCTCTTTGAATTGTCATAAAAATTAAATATACACATGTGCAAAAGATGGAGCAGGGAGCTACATGTTGACTGAAATGAACAGATACTCTCACATAGTAATCCTTTACCAAATGTGTGCCTGGACCTGGTAGAAACTCACAATGAAGCAGACATACTACATAGTTATTCTCCACCTACTTCCATGTATGCACGGATTTTTTTTTAATAAATATTTTATTTATTTTTGTTATTCATATCTTTTACATTATTGTGGGTTCCCCATAGGTTACCCACGACCTGTTCACCCGTGGAGCCATCACCATAGTCCCCCGTGCTCCCCTCTTCCCCCCTCTTGAGCCCTTACCTTCCCCTCCTTCCCTGCTGAATGTGGCATTCTTATTTGGCTCCCCTATATTCCTGTTATAAGTGAAACTATTCGATAATTTTCTCTTTCTTTCTGGCTTATTTCACTGATCATGATCCCTTCTAGATCCATCCATGTTGCTGCAAATTGCATGTGTTTGGAAAGCTGTATGGCTTTTCCTCAGACTCCTAGAAATGGAGCTTCCATATGACCCGGCAATACCACTTCTGGAACCTACCCAAAGGACACAAAAACACTAATCCAAAAGGATACATGCACCCGCATGTTTATTGCAGCACTGTTTACAATAGCTGAGATATGGAAACAACCCAAATGCCCAAAAATAGATCACTGGATCAAGAAGATGTGGTGCATATACACAATGGAATACTACTCAGCATTCAAAAAAGACAAACACACGTATGCACTGATTTTAAAAGGAAGATGATCAAGGGCGGATCATGTGTTTGAGACCTGCATGGTACAGAAAGAGAAGATTAAGCACAGGGAGGCAGGGGAAAGTCCTCTTAGGAACCATTTATAACTGGAAAAAAATCCAATCTTTCCACACATACTTTTTCTAAAATTTATAAAACTTTAAGCAGACAAAAATTAAAAGTTGTTCTATATTAAGTGAGAAGGGACTCAGAGGTGCGCTCAGCAGAACACGAAGCTGGCCAGCAGGGCAGCCTGCAGGAGCAGCGTGTCAGAGGTCTCCTGCCCCATCTGCAGAGAAGGGTACCTGGTGCCAGGTGAGTCTGGGCCATTTGGAAGTAGGTGACTTGTATGGAGTCTTTTCATATCTAGAATTGTGCCCTGCTTTTAAATGTTTTAAAGTCATTTTTACTTTTCTCCCCCAATCTGTAATTCCTGTGAGATCTCAATCTTGACACTTTTCTTTCCTAATATATTTTTACTTCTGATTAAGAAAGTAATACATGCTCACTCAACAGCACAGAAAATTACAGAAAATAAAATCACTATACATTCTACTGATCTAAGATTATAGAAATACCTTTGATATTTTGGTATCTATTAAATAAATTCATCTCGCATTATTTTAACTGACATTAGGGCTGTACCCCAGAATGTTTGTGTAAGTGGCATTTCTACTTAATGGGATCTGATAGACATTGTCCTGTATAATTATTCTTTCGAGCATGGCTTTTCAATGGCAGTGGACAAACACTGATGCAAACTTCCAGTTTTTACATTGGGACAAAGTTCTTGTCAGTTTTAATAGTCAAGGTATCTGATCAGAAGATCCCCAAGGGGTGCTGGGAGCACTGTCCATTCCTCGCTTGGGGAGTAAGGCACTACTGCCTCAGCTGAGGGGTGCTTCCTGGGGGACAGCACTCAAACACTGGCCCCTGCGGGCCCTGACAAGTCTCACGAGAGCTGTCTCCTACAAGCTGGAACGCAGCACCCACTCCAGGGTGTCCATCACACCACGGGAACCACACCAAAGGACATGCCACGCTCAGACCTGGCAGAGGCGCCACTGAGACAGCATCACAACCCTATGCCCAGTCCCCCTTCTTTTTCTTGTACCCCACTGGCACCGACCCTAAGAGTTTTCCCTGATAGGGCCTCCCTGGTGGCACAGCAGTTAAGCGCTGCACTGCGGAGTGTCGGCAGCGGCGACGCGAGTTCGACGCCCACCCAGGGAGAGTCCCACATGGCGCAGCAGACCTCTCCTGCCTCGCTGCTGCTCCCCTCAGCAGTGTGTTTCCATCCATCTGCCTGTTCTGCTCCCTACTCTGTCTCTGGTGAACCCTCTCGCCGCCCCACACCTCTGGCCTGTACCCCAGCTTGTATGCATTAATAAATAAATCTTTAAAAAAAAAGTTTTCCCTGATAAACCTGCCTCACAGTAATCGCTCTCAGTGGCCCACTTGGCCTAACCAGTAGCAGTGGGGATGGGGGCAGGAGGGTTGTCGCTGTGGTTGTGAGAAAGGTGAGTGGGAGAATCCCGAGGCCCATGACAAGGACACGGTCCTGTGACAGGCTAAAGCCTCCTGTGCTGGAAGCAGCTGATCCGGGTGGAGAGCAGGAGTGGCCAGAGGGAGCAGCACAGGAGAGGCAGGTGAGACAGGAACGGGACACATGGCGGAGAGAAGACAGTTCCATCTGAAGCAAAGGGACATCACAGAGAGCACAGAGGCGTGAGACAGGTAGAAGATAAGGCCGTTTAGAGAACTAGAGATAGGATGATGCTGGGAAAATGAAATCCGGAAATCAAATGACAATCTGGAACTGTGTATCTTCACCTGGAAGTCATCCTTGTTAACACATTTGAGCTCTGAGTGTCATGGCAAACCTGAATCTTTTAGAGAGAGCTGACAAGAGCTCACTTATATGAAGGAACCCTGGAGAGCCCTTAAAATAAAGCTGCCTTGGATCTGAGCTGCCTGCTCTCCCATTGTGGTTACTGTACTCAGCCGCCTTTGTGTTCCTTCTCATCCCCCACCTCCGCCTTCACCCGCTCACAGCCTCAATTCACTCCCAGGTAAGTCTGTCCTTCCTGACTGCTTTCTCCTTTTTTTTCTTTTTTGGTGAGAAACTTGGTATTTTCTTACCAATCATGTTGATTGAGGTCAAGTTGGTTTACATCATTGTATTGGCTTTGGGGGGGTTATAGGTTCAAACTGCTACAAATGTATGTTCTCACACCCTGCCCACCACCAGTGCCCCCGGGAACCTCTACCATGTCCCATTGGGTTACCACTTCCCCCACTCACACCCCATTACCTCCCCTTCTGGATGCCTCCATTTTGTGATTAGATGTCAAGGATCTGTTATTGGTTTGATGCATCTGGCCCTTTGTTTTGTTTCTCTGTATTTCACACAGAAGTGAGTACACCTGATACATGATATTCAGCGTGAAGCAAGGTTTCTGGTTTCAAGACATTCTAGCTGTGCCTTTATAGCGCGCAATCACAGCTATTAACCAGGAGATATGCTTCACGGGTGTTTGTTAAAAGAGTGTCTCGTGTTTGTTAAAAGAGCGTCTTGTGTTTGTTAAAAGAGCATCTCGTAACACACACTAAAAAAAACACCACCCGTTGAGTGAGAATTCCACACTGATCTTCAAAGAATCAGTTTCAAAACGAAAGAGATGGTAAATATCATGTTTACACTAACCTTCTAATTTTATAGAAGAAGAAACTGTTTTCTGGCAGATGTTTTGTCTGCAAATATTTCATTCCTTTGCCACCCATAAAACAATATTAAACAATGTTTCTGCCCCACCTCCCATCTCAATTTCCCTTCTTTTTAAGAGCAACTATGCTGCCAGAAAAAGCATCATAAGGTGGATCACATGACGTCTCTGACATGGCAAAAAAAAAGGTTAAAGTGCAGAAGCAGCTGGTTCTCTGCCACCAGATGGAGAGTTAGCTCCTACTCTCCTCCACGGATCTCAGGGGGTAAAAAGGCTCCTGCATGTGTGTGCCTCAGGAGTAGATACATACACACACACACACACACACACACACACACACACACACACACACACACGTGCACCCATCCCCTGCTCTCTCCCCTCCCCTGGGAATGGGCCCACAGGGCCTCAAGTCACCCCACGTAGCTCAATCCTTTTAGAGCAAGAGCTTAATTTCAGGCTGCAGGATAATTTCACATGTATCTTATTCTCTAAGACCAAAGTACTTCAGCTCCAATTCTGAAACCTCGAAGGAAAAGAAATCCTAAGAGTAAATAATTCACAGACAAAAAAATTTTCAACAGATTTCCCATTTTCAACATGGCAACCTAGAGGCTAACCAAAGAGATGACCTGGTTATGGACTGAGACAAGTCCACATTTTGGGATCAGACCACGCAAACTCCCAAGAATTTGGAGCTGTGGAAAAGCAAACTGGCAGAGAGGGTTGGCCTTTTGGCAGTTTTCTGACATACTGACTTTTCAAATTGCAGGGAGTTATCAACGGTAGAGACAGGAAAAGAAATGATAATGGTGGCCTGGACACCCTCACTGAGCCTAAATTTTACTCAATGATTAAGACTTCAGTCCTCCATGTTTAAATGTGAGGCCCAGTTCCCCTCAAATAGCAAACCGGTAAGAGGAAAGATACGGAGAGAATAAATAGCAAACCACACTCAAACCATCTTCACCCGTGTCAGCTCTGCACTCTGCTGGGACGGATGGAGATGGCCCTTGTTCTCACTACTCAGAGTTAGCATGTCACATTGCTCTGTGCAAGAATGTGTAAGTAGGATTAATGTGTGTCCCCATCCTTTAAATGGCGGTCTAGTAGAACAAAACATAACCTCCCTGCTATAAAAAGTGTCCTTTATCATTAGTGTAAAGCCCCTTGGGTTGTATACCATTCAACAAGAATAAAGAGAAAAAATGTAGACATTTTTTTATGCAATGAGCTTTTGACTGTATATTGGACATATCCCATTTATCAGCTGGTGCATGCATTTGCCTATAACTTCTAAAGATGACAAAGAAGAGTTGGCTTGACATAATCCTACGACCCAAAAGATGAATTACACCAAACGGTGCCTGTGCACTGCAAGTCACTGAGAGCAAATGATAGGTATTAGGCAAGGAAACTGACTCAACAACATAGCCTGCTGGGAGTGAATACGTTTGTTTGAAAACAGTATTTCTTTTCTTAAGTGAGTACACAGCCAATGAGCAGTATTAGATTGAGAGTTCTGAAGACTGGAAACTGCTGAAATCACAAGGGAGCAAGCCGGCATGCTGCGCGTCCCTGTGAGAGCGCCGGAACTCCCCTGAACGGACCACCTCCGGCGTGCACAAGGTGAAAAGCAGCTTCTTCTGGGCTAGCAGTTGCTGCTGAGCATCCCCACCAGAAGAAACCTCCTGGGAGGGGGAGCCAGCAGGACCTGAGAATGGGGTTCTGATTCCCACAGGTCTGGATGAGGCATCCCACAGTCAGGTAGAGGTGGGGGCACCACAGACAAACACCCAGAAGGGAAAACTTGTTACCTGCCACTTTGCAAGCCAGCCATCCCCATCGTTGGCCTCTACACCTCCAGGATTGCCCGCCAAAAGAAACCAAATGGAAGCTGCTTGTGCACCCCTGTTTAAGGCAGATGCAAGTGAGGCAGAGACCTAACCGAGCTCCAGGAACCTGTAGCCTTTGCCTTCTAGACAAGTCTCATCTTCCAACTCCCCAGGTCTGACCTGCCGAACATCAGGGAACAGGTCTCTCTGAATGCCCAACCCTATCTGGGATGGAACATAATTCACCAGTAGTGACTAAATCAAAAGGGTGAAAACAGACCTGGTTCTACCACATAAAATTGTCTAGACAAGATTTGATAAAAGTGTTATTTACTTGAAGGGACTGCTTAGTCTAGCAACAGGCTTACAAAACTACTTCCTATTTTTTGGTTGTACTTTCCAAGTGGTTTCCAAGTGTAAAGAAAGTTTCACTAAAATAGAATTTTAGAATCCAAATTATCTTAATAGGAAGGAGCCCCAAAATGGGGTAGAAAAGAGCACAAGGGACTATGGTGATGGGTCACGGGTGAATCGGTGGTGGGTTACCCAAGGGGAATACACAATGTAAAAGATATAAATAACAATGGGAAAAAAGCAGCAGCCCAAATGGAACTATGCTGGTGACTGCCACAGGGTGGCGCTGCCCTGTCCCATGAGCAGTCCCTTGAACAACTCTTCTTTCCCCCAGGTACTTTCCAAAATCTGGGATGTGCTGTCTGGCATTAACCCGTTTCCCCCGTAACCCAAGAAATTTTCCCAGGAGTGACAAGCC
This sequence comes from Scalopus aquaticus, assembly GCA_004024925.1. NCBI lineage: Eukaryota > Metazoa > Chordata > Mammalia > Eulipotyphla > Talpidae > Scalopus > Scalopus aquaticus. The sequence goes on along the minus strand of PVIJ01000030.1, from coordinate 49,163 downwards.
TGTCTCCACATTGGGAGATTCCAGAAATGTGTTCTTTCTTGCTTCTTTTTTAAGTATAGTCTCTCAGAACTTCTGTTAGAGATTTATAGTCTAATAGAACTCAGCTATAATAACACTTCCTAGTAGAGTTGTAAGTTTGAAGTGTCATCTTACATACATAAATCATTTTTCTACTTAGCTAATTATTTAAGTTAACGACTTCCGCTTTGAAATTCTCTCCAACACATGGGAAGAGTTGCAAGAATAAAACAAAGTATATAACTCATATACTATTCTCTGCCCAGAGTGATTAAATCTACATATTCTACCACATCTGCTCCTCCCTCACTCTTTACACGCCTGCATCTTCCTTGTACTCCTTGATAGTTTGTTTGAAAGTATTTAATTCATTTTAGACTGTCACGTTACAATTTTCCTCCGTTTCAAGATTGCTTTTCAGGCAGGAATTTCATCTACTGATATCTGGATTCTCTGTTCTGTTTTGAGCTTAGTCACTTCTTACAGATGAAACTGATGACATGTGTTTCATGAACCAGGTTGACAGAGGGAGCTGGTTTGTGAGATCTTTAGTTCAAGAGCACCCTCTCCTTTCAATCGTGATACACAGTCTCTGTAACACTTGGCTCTCAGTGGAGGGTTACGGAGGAAGGGTGATGTTTCCTTCAATTATCACTTCATCATCTGGTATTCAGGATCTGTCAACCCTGCTTCTTTTCTCTTCACCAGCAAGACTCCAAAGGGAGCCTCTCCCTCGCTTTTAACTTTGTTCCCTTTGGAAGCATTGCTTTTCTAGCCCTGTATCTCTGAGTCCCTTTCCCTTTGCTCAGTGCTCTTATCTACCTGAATTCTCTTTCAGTACTTTCACACTGTCTAAGGATGACTCTCACATAATCCCCTCTTGTCTCTTCTATATGGGGTTTCCCAGAATTGTCCATAAAGGCTTCCAGAGAGCTTATGAGTCAGCTCTACTAAAAATGGATCTTACTGCCCTATTTACAGTAACTGAAGTCTTACTGTCTTCTGTCTTCTAGTTCTGCTGAAGATGAGGGACTGGTGTCATTTACAATTATTCTGGACGACACAGAAGGGGCTGGGATTTAGGAAGCAGCAGTTAATTACTTCAGCTACCTGGAAGTTCCTAATTTTTCACTTTTAACCAGGTATTTCTTCCTTCTATCTGAAATTAGGTTTTACGTTGAACTTTCTTCATCGTGTAGTGGATACATGGTCCTCCACCCACGTCCTTCTTTAAAGCTGATCCCCAGTTCCTGGGCATGAGGACAACCAACTTCTCATAGCTGTGCTCTCACAAGGAATGACCCCTGGCTAGTGACCCCTGACTGCCTTACCCAAGGCTACCAGCCCCTCCATGAAGAAGCCAGAGTCATCAGCGGCCTGAAACAATGGTACAAAGCTTAGTTTGCAGGCCTTCCTTTCTGACAAGCACAGAGGGCTATCCCAGCCCAGAGCTCCCTGAGGGTCAGCTGGGGTCTCCCAGCTATAACTGCTCTATGGATCAGCTCCTCAGGCTGCTCACTCCTCTCCTCCTCCTTTCCTTACAGATGCAAATCCTAGATGCATTCTCAACACACCTGCTGTGGGCACTCATCTACTATTTTCAGGACATCAAAAATTATTTTATTTTGTTATGAGACAGACACTGTTTTAAGCACTTTTACTGTTTTGTTTATATTCACTGAATTCTCATAAGGAAACTGAACAAAATAATATTATCATCATCTTCATATCTCAGATGAGAAAAGAAACTTAGAGTGAAGATAAACACCATGACTAACAACAAAGGGTAAGGGCAGGATTTGCAAAAGGCACTCAGACTCAAAAGCCCATTCTTCTCCCCACTTCACTTTGCTTATTCCCACTGGGTTTGCATTCACTACTTCTCCAGTGAGACCCTGTGTGTACCCAATCTTTGCATTTTTCTCTGCCCTGCTATGAGACATAATTGGCAATGACATCTACAAGGGTGATCATAAATATCCAAAGTATTTATTTTGTCAACACGTTAAATTTTCACTAATGGATTGGCTCTTATGTTACTTCTGAAAATGAACTTGATCTTATAAAATTGCCTTTCTAAGCTTTAGTGTTAAAAACAGTTAAGTATGTTTGTAAACCCAGCCTGTCATCATTCAATCTCAGCATGGGATTATTTTCCAGTTGTGACATTTATTAACAAGTACACATTAGCAACCACTTCTCTACAGACTCATTTTTATCTCATCTTCATGTAATACCAAACCAATTATAACTTTTCTCAAAAAGTCTTACCTCCATCTTGAAATTTGCTTAATCTTTCAAAATACGATGACATGGGGGTCTGTACAATATCTAGGATAGCCAGAAGTGTCCTTGTTAGCCTTAGTAGTTCACTGAAACTGTAAAATCCAAAGTATATGAGATTTCGAGCCAAGTGGACCACCTTAAAAAAGGGGGGGGGGGGGAGGAAGGGTGGGACAGAACAGAAAAACATTAGGAAAATAAACAATTTTTTTATTATCTAAATTAGTTATGTTATTCCTAAACTCTATAATCCTTTAATACCTAGGAGTTAAAATACCTGCAAAAGCAACCACTTAAATTCTGATTTGTTCAAGTTTAGAATTATAAGCAAGGTCATCAACCTCATCCAAGGTCCCTAGGGCAAGAGGATGAGGTGTGTCTGACCAGTTAAGAGGCAAATGACAAAATTCAGGTGTATAAAGGTACTGAAAGAAATTTACATTAGAATGATTCACCTCTTAATTAATTAAGTACTAACTTAATGAAGTCAGAAGGATACCACTTGATTAACGGTTTTATCAATGAATACTTTAATCAAGATACAACTATGAAATTTTTCCAGAAATACATGTTCTCTTTGCTGCTCTGTGGCTTCCTGGACACAACAGGTCGGGTGGAAAAGCCAACTTCCAAGATGGCCCTAAATTATGTTCTCCTTCCACATTGCCCAAGAGATGCTCTGAGCAACCAACAGAAGTGGGGCATGTCGCTTCCAAGATGAAGTTACAGAAGACCACAGCTGGCAGCTGCCATCTTTGGCTGGCATGTCCACACTTGTTTGTACTTGGTCTCATTCTCTCTTTCTCTCTCTCCTGTCTCTCATTCCCGTGGCTTGCTCTGGGGGGAGCGAGTTACTATACCCTAAGAAGCTCACCCACTCTAGCCTATAGAAAGATCCACATACAAGAAGGGGAAGTGTTTGGTCAACAGTCAGCAAGGAATCGTGGCCATTGACAACCACATGAGCAGTGAGCCCAGAGCACTGTCCACCCCACATAGCTGCAACCAAAGTCAGCAGCTTGATTATAACCTCATGGAGATGGTGAACCAGCACCATCTCACTAAGCACTTCCAGCTTCCTGACCCCTAGAAGGTGTGAGACACTATGTCTGTTGCTTTAGGTTGTTACCTTTGGGGTTACATAAATGTTATATATCAGTAGGTAGCTACACACCAGCTATCATGTAACATTCCTCTAGTTTTGTCACTATAGCCTCAAAATGGTAACTGGAGATATTTAAATTCAGTCTAATAAGACTAAAAATATCACCTTCAGGGAGATGAAGAAAATGTATCCAAATGCATTATAAGGTAAACAAAACTGTATGTGTCCACTAAATGCAGTAAAGCTAACACAAATAAATAAAACAAAAGGATTCAAGAAAACCATGCTAACAGAGAACTTTAAACAAAATATTTTGCATTGGACAAATATAATTAAAGAATCAAATTTATCTTTTAATCAATGGCAGAGAGAAGGTGACCCAATTACCAAAACATCCTCAGCATTAGTGAGAAACATCATTGACGCTCAAAGGAACTAGCTTTGGACAGAGAAAATGAGTTACTCCATGAAGTTTTTTAAAAAACTACCTCAAATGTCAGTTTGTTTTTTTCCTTATCTCCAAAAGGGAAGGGCTGATTTACAACTTCTTTCAAATATTCTTCAACAAATTCCATTGTCAGTGCAAATTTCCTCTTCATATCATTTCTGGAAGAGTCTGTTATAGAATCATATCTGAAAAGATAGAATATAAAGCACTTTGATCAGTTATAATCACTTTAAAATAGGAAAATTTGCACAGTAACCTCCTGGCTTTGTCATTTGGGTTAATTCATTAAATTTTCTAGATATTTTGTCCTCCTTTGTAAAACGGGGCCATCATGAAATGAGTTAACACAAGCAAAGCACTGATTTCCGTGCTGACCACAGTACTAACCACTTAAATCGTGACTCTCATTGTGAATGTGACATCTGTTTACTGGTTTCCATAAAGATGCTTCTGTTATCCAGAGGTGTCATTTTACTCTTCACAAACAGTATCTAATTTGCATTTGGAAGATTAACGACCTATGTTTCAACGCAGAAATGCCTTTCCATGTGTTTCATTTCCAAATAGAAGATACTTGGCTTTTAGTTCATCTGCTGAAACTAAAGGCCTTAAGACACTTTGGCAAACGTACTCGTGAATCGTGATCTTTGTGGGGATTTCTGTCCAGAGTCTGGCGTAGCGCACGGGCACCACCGACTCCTGCGGGTCCCGGTCAACATGCATGTGGAGCATGAGGCGGCAGAAAGAGGCCCGGAGGTCAAAGGGCAAACCCTCGTCCGACACACACCGCAGGATCAGATCAACAGACAGCTGTGTGGAGATCTGGTTTATGGCCAAATACTGGCGATCCAGGCACATTCGTGCAAAGAGGTTCAGCTGGTACCTTAAAAATAGTAAATATCACATTACTTGTCCACTCTTCATCGAGTTCTCAAACATCATAGTATCGGTCAGGATCTACTTCTACGATACTAAAATTTCCAAGTTTATGTGAGGCTGAAGTCAAATTATTTTAGTAGTAGGTTAAGCAAACAAATTATATATACGAATTGTTCTCTGGGACGTTATGATTTCTCTTACTTGTTCCAGCATCACGCCTGGTGGTGTCCTTAGACCCTCAGGTCTCAGAGCCCCAGAATTACACATTCACTAAACCTGAAGACTGTGGATAAAGCTCACATGAAACTCTCTCTCTCCACCTTCCCCAATCGCACTAGCTCCAGGATCAAGTGTCTACATTACTAAGTTTAGACACACTCAGTTCCACAGTAAATGTGATCAGTCCATATGGCATCAGTACCCTTGAGTGCATCTGCCTCAGAAATCAAGAATCAGTTACTAGCTCTGTAGCTACAGCTAGAGAAATCAAGGCACTCTCGGCCTTTCACAGATTCCTATCATTTGGGTCCAACTCACTGCTGATGGATTTCTTCTGACTTGGGTTTCCATCCCTCTAATTCAACACCACCAGCTATGTCCTTGCTCCATGCACACTGACCATTGGGAACTACCATGGGAACCTCTGCTGCCACATGCCTCTGCTGAACGTTCATAACTGTTAATACCAGTTTCTCCTGAGCACTGGGTTTCCACATATTCATGACCACGATGCACTATAAGTGCTGGTTACTTTCTCTGAGACAACTGGAGCTGGATCAGCTTCTCCAGCCCCACTTCCATCGTTCTCTCAACTCCATTACCTAGGTTCCAATATGTCGTTTATCTGCACCCACTCCAATCAATAACAGGGAAAAGCCCTCTGCTGCACAACAATTCCAAATTAGTAGAAAATCAGAAAGTTGCAAGTGATATATATGGGAAATACATATATACAGATGTTAATTACAGATGTTAATTTACAGATGTTAATTTATATTTTTAATATGTAACCAATACTAAACATTTCAGCTATGCTAGCTCTGATACCACTTTCTAAATTTCCTTTTCACAGACACCAGACTTCAAAAGGCTTCAGAGAATTGTCTCTGAATGAATAAGTGAGATGAGAATTCGGATTCTCTATCATACTTTACCTGTAATAGGTAAGAACTTCCAAGTCAGCTTTGGTGCCTTCTTTGGCTTCTTGAGCCAGGTGCCTGATAGCTTTGCCGTGAGGTTCCTTGTTGCTGTCGATCCAATAGAGCCAGACTTCTTCATCATCAATGTCGTCCCCAAGGATGGTGCTCTCCATGGGGTTGTCAATTTGCATGGAGACCAGCCTTGAAATAAAAGAAACACACAAAAACTATAATGAAGCTCACTAACAAATTTGATAAAGAACTTCCATGTGTATCATAATGAACAGAAAATGATGCTTCTATAATGGGCCTCCCTGGTGGCACAACAGGTTAAGTGCAGCACTATGAAGCTATCCAAAGCCACTGCAGTATGAGTTCGATACCTGGCCAGGGAGATTCCCACATGGCACAGCAGACCTCTCCTGCCTCGCCCGTTGCTCCCCTCAGCAGTGTATTTCAGTCTATCTGCCTGTTCTGCTCCCCACTCTGTCTTTGGTGAATCGTCTCACAACCACCCCACACCTCTGGCCTATACCCCAGCTTGTATGCATAAATAAATAAATCTTTTTTAAAAAATGCCTCTATTATCTGGTCTTACTTTGTTTGAATGAGAATGTCTGCATTCCCTGGGCTCAACATGAATTTACAGATGAGTTCTTGAGTCACAGGTATAGCGGTGGTATTTGACACACACAGATCTGATAAGTAGTCCAAAAATCTGGAAAATAAATTATATTGAACATAAACTAAAAAAAAATTGTAAAAATCACCACAATAAAAATATACTCTGAAATAGAAGAAAATGTAACATTTTTAACTCTATCTTTAGTATGATTTCCATATCACATTTTTCTAATGTGTTGCTCTTCTATTGCCTCATTACAAACAAATTAAACATTGAATTCTTTGCATTTAATATAAACTTGGTTTCAAAGAAGCCTAATTGCTTCTATTTTTTCATGATAGTCATCCCACAGCACTGTGACTTATTGTGGTTAGAAAATCATTTATCTGCCTTAAAGTGAAACTATCCCAGAACTGAATGTCAAAACAAAACAGGAATACAGTATACACTTAACCAAAGTGAGCGTGGCCTGGTAGAAACAAAACACCACAATTGTATCTTCTGAAATTTAACATTTATTTGCTGCACTTATTAAGAAAATTTTACCAATCTGCTAAATTTTCCTGTACCTATAAGGGAACAAAGTCCAATAGAAAGAGAACTTGATGTGGCATCAGAGACCCTGGATTTACCTTCTATTCTATTCTTTACTCTTGGGGTATCCTTGGGCAAGCTGTTAAAGATTTCAGTGTTCTCAACTCTAAAGTATAGATAATAATATAATGTCCAGTGTACTTCAAGAGAATGTGAAAAGACTCAAATGGTACAATGTATCTGAATATATTTTTAAAAACTTCAGAGTACAATAAAAATATAAGCTATCAGAGTGAATCAATTACCATATAAGTTCATATAGGGTTTTGATCTCATATTCGGTAATACATTTTACTACACATAATTATAACAGCAGGAAGCCCAACACAGTCTTGTCCATGAAATTCAGGGGTATGAAAGAAACCTAACCTTAAAAAGTCCTAAAAATAAAACCAGAAGTCATAATCTACACTAGGGAAGAACACTGCATGAACCACTTCAAACCTTGGCTCGCGATTTCTCCTGAGTAAACTGACAAATGTGTCTATTTCTTTTGCTGTGATATGTTTCTCTAGTAGTTTCCTGTTGTTGTGCAACAAAGCTGTGATGGTGTCTTCTGCCAAAATATCATAGCCGATCTGGGACTGCATGACACAGAAATTCTTAGCAATGTATTCCTGCAAAGAAGAAAGGCTGTCAGAAAGCACTGCAAAATGGCATCAAAATAACAGGTTCTGTTAAGGCCAGTGGCATGATTAATTTATTCATAATGGAAAACTCACAACAGACTCATATCAGAAAAAGAGCAAAGCAAATAATTCTTCAATCAGTAGTGCTTGGGGTAGGGAGGAAGAAAGGAAGGGGGAGGAAATGTAAACCGATTAGCACATTCTTAGTTTAAATAATAACAAAATTATGTATCTAGAAATAATTTTAATATGGGTGCTTGCTCTCCTCCTAAGTGGTAAAAAGAAAAGTAGAACTGGTTAAAATAATTTTTTTTGACATGGTAACAGCATTTCACGAGACCCATATAAGTCCTTCTTCAAACTCATGAAAAGTCATCTCCGATGATTTCAGCATAATTATAAAAAAGGACCCTCTGATGATTTGTGCATCAAGCAAGAGACCTGCTCTATTAGATGCAGGCTGCCATGGCAACCACTCCACCCACGGAGAGCCCAGGTGGACTTGGTGCTTTCTTTCTGGTGCATAATTCACAATGATCTACTACAACTTTGCTTTTCAGTAACATTAACATTTCATACTACTTTCGATCTTTCAAAGCTATCATACAAGATAATATAGCTAATCCTTCATTGATCAGGTTCATTCAACCAATAGATGAGGCACGTGGCAGTAGATATGCAGATAAGCTCTTGTGCAGCTGACATTCACAGGAGGAAAAAAAGCAGTCAATGAGCTCATAAGTCTGATGCCTGATGTGCTGCTAAGGGAAATGAATCAGAGAAGGCTGGAGAAAGGGGGGTACCTCAGAGAGGGGGTCAGCACCCAGAAGAAGTGATGTTTGAGCTAGGATGGAAGTGATTCAAAACAAAATGAGGGAATTGATCAAAGGAGAAGCAGCAGCTGTGAAAGTAGGTGAGCTGGGGAGGGCACAGGCTCTGCGGTGGGGCCAGCTTTTGTGTCCTGTAAACAGACGTGGGCCCGTGAATTAGCGTGTAGTGAATGAGGAGATGGGAGCTTGCAAGCCACGGTAAAGGATAAAAATGCTATTCCAAGCGCACAGGAGATGAGGCGGGCAGGTCCAGTCGTGCTGTTCCAGTCCATCTATTCACACTGTTCACATACACTCTCCTCCACCCCAAGGCACTGCTGCTCACATCTCCCAGTCTGTACACGCAGGCCATGCCGCGCCACCCACAGAACTGGTGAGCTTAGCCACTCCCGCCATCGAGAGTTTTCACTTCCATTTCTTGGGAAATGTCCTTGGGAAGGGCTCTTTGTTTCTTCATTGGGTGAGTTCATGGATTGGGAAGTGGCTGTCCCTTAGGGAAAGTTTACGAGGACAAGTCTATTTCTTAAAATTGCTCTTGGTGGCACTAATCTAATTATTTCTAGATAGCAACTTTGTGGTGTTTCAAGATGATGGCCCTTGCATCATCAACTGGGGAGCTTGTTAAGTAAATACCTTCGTCTGTGTCATTTTAAAGATAAGTATCGATTTGCACATTTTTATGATCATAGTCATCATACTCTAGTAAAAGGCAAACCTCCAAGATGTGTGATAAATAGATTAAAAGACTGATAACCAATCAGATAAAATGCAAGACATCACCAAGTTCAATAAGTAATAATAAGCTGAGAGTCAACACTAAAGACTCAGGTTAGTGCCAAATCACAAAAGAATTCCCTATAAAATCTAGGTAAGGATAAAAAAGGAGATAAGGTAATTATGCAAAAAATAGAAAGTGTTTACACATTAAAATCATTCTTAAAAACATCAGAAAGCTACTTTATGCTTAATACAAAGCATTCTTAATTCAAAAGAAATGGGAAAAATATTTTTAACTCACTGAGATTCAACTGGAGTGTACAAGAGACTATAACAGACATAAAATCTAACCCTCGATGAATCCTGGGATTCTTCCATCTGTTATGAGTTCAATAATCTGCTTCTTGGGGAGATACACCAAAAGACAAAAGGAGTGACCCACCTACAGTGGTATGTTCCAGAGAAACCCAGAAAGCAGTTGCCCCACTGTGAATAAACATTTACCAGGAGAATTGATGTGACTGGATAGAGTGAAGTAAGAATAAAGGGGACACTAAATTATAGGAGCAGGGTATGCAAGAATGAGCGAGCAAGTGAGAGAAGATGTGTGCACACCTGTGGAAGAACAAGTGCTTGCAGAGCACAATCAGCTCACACATGCATTCTAGGCATGAGAGTCTCGCACTATGACAGCACAGTGAGAAAGGGCTTTCAGTCAGATGCCAAGGATCTGTGACTAGACGCCACTCGGGTGTGTTGCTCAGGCCACCAGCAGGTAGTAGAAGGGAACAATCTCTCCAATACAGCACTGCTTGCCTGTGTGCAGAGGAGGCCTAACAAGGCATATCTTTCCAGACACAAGAATAGAAATGAAGACAAACACGTCACGAGGAACAAGCTATAGACCTGGTCATCCGCACCTACAAAGAATACCATTAGGCCCTCGTAAGGGGGCTTCTTATGTACACTGATCCTCTGAATAGTGAAGGTCAGCCATGGACATCCTTGCACTAATATTTCTTTCAGGCAAATAAGAATCATTCTACCTGCTCTCTCTTACCACCCGGAAGGAATGCAATGGAGCTAAAAGTAATTCCAGTAACAGCACTTTCAACTAGAAAGAAGGCTATGTATAACGTGGATTATATTTAAAAGTATTTATGAATTTGTTTATAATGCCCCCTTCCTCTATACTGCTCCTGGTCTTAAATGATAAATAAGATCTTCTGGTTACTCTGTCTTATAGAACCTTTTTACACCTATCCTCATCTTAAAGCAGAGTTTCACAGGCGATGTAACTTAACCTATCTTTCCTATAGCATGTATTTTTTCTTGCCTGAAGACTACAAAGAGGTGGTAGTGTGATGACTAAGAGACTGGGACTTACTTCTGGCTCCAGTCTCTTTTCAACCAACATTGACATGTTTGGTTCCTGTCTTAAAACTGTATTTTCTCTGGTGAGTTGGTGAGGCTCTCTGTGCTCAGCTCCAAGTCTTAAGTCAGTATTGATTAAAATCATAAGCAGTGCTTAGAATTGAGCCTGGCACAAAGTAAACACTCAATAAACACTACTCGCCATTCCCAGTAACACCCACACTGCCTCGTCGGCCCACCCTAGCAGCTTTCTTCCTCTTGGGCTTCACTCATCACGGACATTCACTGAGAACACACTCCCCTGGGGGAGAAACAAGGAACATTCACTTACCCAATGACAATTACTTTTAAACATGTATATTATTGAACACCATGTAAAATATGATGTAGTTTTAAGATAAAAGACAGACTTAAAAGAAATCTCACTGGCAGCTGGCAACTCTGGGCTCTACCCCTAGATACACCTGGGTCTCCTCTGCTCTGCCACAATCTGGAGTATTTGGGGAGAAAATGTGTTTTCTAGCATCCCTCATTCTCTTCAGAAGCCCCTCTTCCTAAAGTGCCTGTTTTCATACACTTGATGGAAATGATGTACATTCTCCTCTCATGCTTTCTTCTCCAAGACCCTTCCTGGGCCACCCTCAGGGACAACTCTCTCTCTTCTATATTCCCCAAATGCTGTCTCTCATCTCTCAAGTCCCCTCTTCGCCCCATAGGTTTCATATGTTCTAGCTTTTCCACGAGAAAATGGAGGCTTTGGTGTGTGTGACAATGCAGTTACTCACACATTCCCAGAACTGACCAGAACTGTCTCACGGCTTTTTACACTCTATCCAGCAGCCGCCCCATGGAGCAGACATTAACACAACACCCTGACAGGACTCCAGACTTCCTATCAACCCTCTAATTTCACATGGAGGAATAAAAATGCATAGATAGGCTCAAATGACTCCCAGGTTACTGTTGTGTATTTCTCACGCAACACATTTCATTTCAGAGTGGAGTTTTTCCACCGACTTTATAGGTCTCAGACTGGTCACCAAAGAGCCTGGCCAGCCACCCTTCAAGAGTTACACAGAGGTGAAGCAGGGCGCCTCCTACCTGGTTCTTGCGGTAGTCCTGCTGTGAATGTCTCAGCACGCGGTAACACAGCCTCAGCATGTACTTGTAGGGAGCATACCTCTGGTCCCCCAGATCTTCAAGCCGCAGCATTGCCCCCTCTCCTGCTTTCTCCTTAAAGGGTGCTTTCAGAATCCCAAACACCTAATAGGAATAATGAATGAAGGTGCACATTTTCTAAAAGGTTTTAATTTTTTTACAATAAGCACATGAACTCACAAAGTTTTGTAATATTTGAATGGAAAGAATGTAAAGGGAAGAAAGGATTGAGGATACAGGATCAGTGAACTAAAGAAGAGAAAGACACTCATAAAAAGATTCCCTAACTGAACTGACAAAAACATTAAAATAATTTTTAAAATGACATTTTATTCAGTAAGAGATAAAAAGATGTTAGACTGTACCAAGTCACACAAACATCTTTGGATGAACTAAAATATAACTTGATTTCCATAGGCTTATAATTACATCTACTATTTTCTATAATATTCTAAAATCAAGACAATATAAAGAAAATGCTTGCCTTTCATCTAAAACTAAAATTAGAAAATTGTCTCCAAATATCGCTTTAGATTTAGATATTGGCATTGGTATAAAGGTTACTGATATTGGTGCACAAAGATGTGACTAAATCAATGAAAATATCAACATTTAAATAAGAGCAGGGCCATATGGGCACTGGGGGTTCCCAGTGACCCAGATTCTTTGTGTGAAAGATTAGCAGTTCGGAAGTATTTGAAAGCACTGAGGAAGTCAGCAAGGTAGGATAACCGCAGCTGAGTGGCAGGAGGAGTAAACTGTTTATGAAAGAGCACTATGCAAACACTAGGGTGAGCATTAAAACAGAAAGAAAAGGCCTCCCTGATGGCGCAACGGGCTAAGCGCAGCACTGTGGAGCTGAGGAGCTATGGAGCTGTCGGCAGCTGCACAGTGAGTTTGATGCCCACCCGGGGAGATTCCCACATGGAGCAGCAGACCTCTCCTGCCTCGCCCGCTGCTCCCCTCAGCAGTGTATTTCCATCAATCTGCCTGTTCTGCTCCCCACTCTGTCTCTGGTGAACCCTCTCACAGCCCCACACCTCTGGCCTGTACCCCAGCTTGTATGCATATATAAATTAATCTTTAAAAAAACCAGAAAGCAAAATTGGAGACTCATAGTTCATGAAATGTAATACAAATTAAAGTTCTTTCAATAAATCTATATTCACTAAACCTTGAATTTTATAATTCTGAACAAAAGATTTGACATATGGTGGCTGAAATAGCATTAATAAATACTATTAATAAAACTCCTCAGAATTAAATGTTTTATACAAAAGAAATGCTAATGTCAGACAAGATTCTGTCTCAGTTTCTTTGAGAAAAACACTGATTCCACATTTTCAGGCAAATCAGTTATAGAATAGTAACAGACAATATGTCTACTGATTTGCTTTCTCAACTCCATGTTCTTTGAGTTCACACTTACTGCAGATGCTCATTGTATTATGCACGATAAACTGATTTAAAAGAATGTATCAAAGTAGGCAAGTTCATATATGCATAGTATTGAGTAGTGAACTAATTAATGGATGTTTCATAAACTTCAGAAAGACAAAGTACAGAAGAAGCGCTACACTTCCATGGGGAAAAACGAGAACACAGTACAGAGCACTGGGAACTGATAGATGGAAGAGAGACTGCCCTACTTTCCTAGGAAAGAAGACAGGGAAAAGTAAGCAGCAGATGGAGATGGCCATTTCCAGGTTCTCCTGGAAATTCTAACTAGAAAACTCTTCCAGCACATTTTTCTAAAGATAGTCTGGCCATATGTGTTCCTTAGAAGTCTGTAGTGAGCTGTCTCTAAGATGGCCCCCAACAACCTCTGCTTCCTGGAATACCCCTTATGTAATCCTGTGCCTTGACAATGGGTGAGATTCACTCACTCACTTCTAACAAGTAGGACTAATGAAAAGAACTGATGGGATTCTGCTGGGTTATAAAAACTGTGACTGGCATCTGGGTGACCTCTGCTCTCCTCTCACAGACTCCCTACTTTTAAGGAAAGCAAGCTGCCTCTGGAGGGGTCTCTTCAAATGATCTGGGACATGAGTCCTCACCCATCCCACCCTTGGATGACTCAGTCACAGCCAGCACTTTGCTTGCAGCCTTACGAAAGACCCCGAGCAGGAACCATTCACATAATCAACTCTCAAATCCCTACTCTAGAGAAACTGTGAGCTGAATATCTGCCATTTTCAATCACTCCAGTTTGGGGTAATCTCTTATACAGCTATCGATAACCAATGTGAAGTCTTCAGAAAGATAAACAGGCAGATATATGAAAAAATTCACCTGTGCCAATATGTTTTGTTCCCTCATTAATTTCTGACGCTCTCGGTTTGGCTTAGTGATAACCACATCCAGAACTTCTTGTCCATTATTAAGTACATCGGCAACAAAGAAGATGAGGTCTTCCAGTAATTTGGTTACAAACCTGTCAAAATGAAAAGGACACTTTACTCTCTGGTATGCTCCATTTGGGGAAATATTTTTTGGAAGTTTTCCGCTCTTAAATAATGCAGTGATTGAAAAAAAAAAACTTTTATTGCTATAACACTGGTTGACAACATTATATAGGTTTTGGGTGTATAGCATCATAAATCAGTATCTCCATGTGCAACATCATGTTTGCCACCAACATAATGTTTTCTAATAAATACTAAGAACTGGATCATTGGAAGCAATGACAGTACCTTATAATAAAAAAATTTTAATTGGCAAAATAGCTAATGTAGTTAGTGCTTACAAAGTCTTTATAAAGAACATTCCAAAACTACTTATAGAAAGCTGCATAGAAGATCTGTACAAATTCTCCACCAAAGAAAATAAAGGGATGTCAAATATTAGATGTGAAAACCACAGTAAGATACTACCCAACTATTATAATGCTAAAGAATTCTTTAAAAGGATAATTCTAAGTGTTGGTAGGTCAACTGAAGCTCTCATACATAGCTGGTTGGAATGTAAAATTGTATAGTACCTCGGAAAAGTTTGGCAATTATAACAAGTTAAACATATACTTAGCATACAACCCACAATTCTACTTCCAGGTATTTACTCTAGAAAAGTGAAATCTTCTTGTTATATGAAATCTATAAACAGATATTTATAGCAACTTTATTCACAATTGCTAAAATTGGAAGCCACCCAAATAACCTCCAGTTGGTGAATGGATAAACCAGGGTACATCCATATTATGGTATACTACTGAGCAATAAAAAAGAACAAATTATGGAAACAAACCAAAAAATAATAGCATTCCTCCAACTACCCCCCCTTCCTTCAGCTCTAATCAAGAATTCCCAAAGGCTGTGAGTCATAGGAGCCACACAAGCAGAGGAGTCCATAGGGAAACACCAGCAGATGGCTTCCATGACTGACCAGCAGAGTATTTCTGCTTAAGGAAAATAGCCATGCTCCTAAATTCCTAACTTCAAATCTATTTTTTAACTACTGTCTCAAACTGCACTTCCTAGACTCATCACATTTCAATTTTTCCAATGTGGGGAAGAACAAGAATTGAAAGGGTCTGTGCATAGAGAGAGCATGAACAAGCAGATGCTCTAACTGCTAGGGAATTATTAACTCCTCTATATGGACTATTGTGTTTGAAAAGTCACACAGGAATGTTTACTTTGAACTCTACATTTTGGTTATTATTTTAATCATTACTTAAATTCCAGTGGTATTTTTACCTACGTGGCTTGATCTCTTCTGGTCTTAGACTTTTTTTCTCCCTTCCTTTTTCTGCGATTTCGATAAGAGCTTTTAAAAATAACAAGTATTTAAATTAACTATCCATAGACATTACCATACTCTTTCACTGCTATTAGCACCATCAATCATGATGACACCAACAAGAAAACTACAATTTAAGAGATCCAGTGATTCCAGAAAAGTGCAGGATATTCAGTTAGAGAGCATCTTGCCCCTATCACCACATTGTCCTCATGACAGAGAACGCCCTCCAGTGGACAGATCCATAATTCAGAATTTAGCTAGCCACAGCCAAATTTCAGCTTACTAACTAGAGGGGGAGGGAGGATGGAGTGGGAACAAGTTGGGCAGGGGGCCCCACAGTCTATGGTAAAGGACTGTGGGTGCTTTGATGGAATGACGATGAAGAAAATTGGCAGCCTGGATGGGGATCACTATGCATTCACCCCACTTACACAGCCCACCTCCCCCGAGGAAGAGACCCAGGAGGTCAAGGAAACCAGCCTTCTCTCCTGACTTCAGAAATGACTGGAATCTTTTGGGTATGGGGGAGATTTTTGTTGGGGCTTTTGTTTTTGCTTTTCCCCCCACACCCGCATCCCATCTGTGACAAAGCGACTGGTTTTCTTTTGTGTGTTTTTTTTCCTTATCATGTAGTAATGATAGATTAAAATATATTTTTTAAAAAGACATCCCATAAAACATAATAAAAAGCTTTGTGGGTCAGGAATAAAATAAGAAAAACAGCAATGAGCAGAGAAATTATTCAATCCCTGCAAGGCAAGAGGGGTTAAAAACACCTCTACAGGGAGCTAAGCTAAAGATGCAAAAGTGGAGGCTTCTCCAAGGCTTCTCCATCCTCTTAGGGGATCCTTAAAAACCACAAACCCCTGCTCAGCCCTGGTGTGCTGTGGTTGGAGGCAATGTGGCAGCATACAGGCTGGACCACACCTGCCCACCTGTGCACGCCGCAGAGGTCTCAAGCGACCAAAGGATATGACTCACAGCCCTCAACAGCAATTTGGCTTGGACTAGTCAAGCAGGATCAGTGGAGGCAACCATCAGAATGATAGGAAAAATGAGCAAATAGAGAGAGAGAAACCAAAAGTGTCCCCACAGCAAGAGCCTGCATGCTGAAAATGACATCAAGTAAGCCAGTCATCACACTAAGATATTAGGCATCAATGAGTTACCAACAAAATACATGATATATAGGCCTCCCTGGTGGCGCAAGGAGTTAAGTCTCAGCACTACCAAGCTATCAGCAGCCACTGTAGTACGAGTTCAATCCCTGGTCAGGGAGCTTCCCACATAGCACAGCAGACCTCTTCTGTTTTGCTCACTACTCTTCTCAGCGGTGTATTTCAGTAGATTCGCCTGTTCTGCTCCCCACTATGCTGCGGGTGAATCCTCTCACCCTCCATACCTCTGGCCTAATACCCCAGTTCTTACACGCATAAATAAATAAAAAATAAATCTTTAAAAAAACACACACATGATAAGATAAAAGAAAACAAAGGCAATTTCAGAATTACTTTTGAGTAAGTGTTATCAATTGTCAAAGAGGTAAAGAATGAAATTATATACCCAGAAAAAGAATATATATAAAAATGAGCTAAATGAAAGAATAGGTAGATGTGCAAGAGAAGTAATATCTGAGAAATAAAAATAGCCATTTAAATAAAAACATAATTCATGAACGTAAACTATTCTGCACAAACTCTAAGCAAAATTAGTGATTTCAAAGTCAGCATCAAGAAAATTGATCTGGAAAGCAGCAGAGACTTTAAAAGGCAAATTGTAAAAGGAAAGGTAAGAGATAAAGAGGATGAATTTAAAGGTCCTAACATATACCTAATAAGATTTCGAAAGAGAGAAGAGGAGCTCTCTTGTCCGTCTATGACTACGCCAGTGCCTCTCCTTTTCTTTCTCCTTTTCCTAATAAACCTGTCCTTTTAAACTGAAAAAAAAAGGAGAAGAAAACATTGAGAGTTATATTTGAAGGAAGTAGTTGACATTTTTCCAGAATTGAAAGAAGACATAGCATTCAGATTTAAAGTATTAACCACAAGTGTCAAGTGAGAGAATGAAAATAAAACTTCCTTGTCAACATATCATAGTGAGGCTTCGGGACATTTAAAAAAAAAAATCCACAAAATTACCAGAGGAGCCAGGGCCAATAAAGAGAAACAATTCTACCAACAGAAGACTCCTTAATAGCAACAAAAGATGCCAGAAAATAATTCTAACTCAAAATACTAAAGGAAAATACTTGTCAATCTAACTAACATTCCATAAATAAAGTATCACTTAAGAGTAGAGTTAAAATTAGCTAAATTAGTTAAAATTATCATACGATAAACATTATAATATATTAAAAAACTAAGAAGATATCTAACCCATAGACACTGACTGACTGGACCAAAATCTCAGCAAAAAAATAACTTGGAGAATGCAAGATGCAAAAAATAAAGTTAAACAGAGGAGCTAACATACATCAAGAAATATAATTAATAATAAAAGTAATTTAGAAACTAAGTTTTCAGGTGGTATATCGTGACTTTCAGATATTTGTTTGTAGGTATCAAATATTATCAAATAAAAAATTTTAATGAAAATAGAGAGCTATAGTTCTAGACAACTAGTCCAATGAAGAGGGAGAGTATCAGAGTGTAATTAAAGTATGCTGAGTGGCTTAATGTCCATGAGAGAACAAAAAAATATTTAAAAACCTCAAGTTTTGTAAGAAAAGATATATAGTAAATACATATGAAAAGAACTTCAGAGTAATTACCAAAGAATAGCAACATGGTTGAAAACTCACAAATTAAAACAGAATATCAGATTAGATTTTTTAAATTCAGCTCGCTGCTACTCACAAGAATCACTAAACAAAATAGACAGAAAACATGAACAAAATGGATATTTTAAAATGGGATGTCACTGTGAATAGTGCCGCAATGAACATACGGGTGCATGTATCCTTTCGGATTAGTGTTTTTGTGTCCTTTGGGTAAATTCCCAAAAGTGGTATTGCTGGGTCGTATGGGAGCTCCATGTTGAGCAGTTTGAGGAATCGCCATACAGCTTTCCATAGTGGTTGGACCAGTTCACATTCCCACCAGCAGTGTAGAAGAGTTCCT
>PVIJ01000030.1:19594-30401 GCA_004024925.1 Scalopus aquaticus | reverse complement strand
GTTCATGTATAAGGTATGGAAGCAACCCAGATGTCCAAAATTAGATGATTGGATCAAGAAGATGTGGTACATATACACAATGGAATACTATTCAGCATTCAAAGAAGATAAACATATGCAATTTGCAGCGACATGGTTGGAATTAGAGGGGATCATACTCAGTGAAATAAGCCAGAAAGAAAAGGAAAAATATCGAATGGTTTCACTTATAACAGGACTATAGGGAAACCAGACAGGAGAGAGACACTCAGCGGGGCAGCTGGGGGGGGGAGGAGAGAGGAGGATAAGAGCACACAATGGAATAGAAAAGAATACAAGGGACCATGGAGATGGATCACGGGTGAATTGGTGGTGGGCTACCCAAAGGGAATACAAAATGTAAAAGACATAAATAACAATAAAAAAAAATGGGATGTCAGGTACATAAACACAGAACAAAAGCTAGGGAGCATACAGATAGCACAATCAGGCAAACCAAATGGAAGGGAAAATCATGTTGCTACAGAAGATTATTCGCATGGATCAGATGTCGGAGGCCTGTCATTCCAGACTCAGTTTCTACCCTGGGAATCTGGACTAACCCTCAAGTCTGTAAACTGCAGGATGACACGGCCACAGTCTGTTGACACCTCATGCACTCAAAGCTCACGGCACACAGCAGGAGTCCAGTAGGATCGAAATAAAGGCACCTCTGAGCGCTAGAAGCTGGAGGGCAGAGTCCCGTCTTCTGGACCCTCAGAGGCGAAACCTGGTGCACAAAGTCTGTTTCACCATTGCCCATACATTGTTACTTCCTCCAATTCTGAAAAGCCTTAACTCCTATCCTCCTTCTCCCCCAGGACCTGCTTGTTCCAACACTACTTCATTGGAGTAGCTGTGCAGAACACTATCAGAAAATTGCACAGAAAGACATCTGAGGTTGAGGCGCATAGGGCCCAGCCCCGGAGCCATGCCTCCCAAGTCCGCTCCTGGGGTGAGTCACCGGACTGGCAAGGGAGAGGATGTCTGGTTACCACAGGCTTTTTGAGACAGATCTGCAATATTCTAACTCCTACCCTCTGACCTTTCATCATTCTTCCTCATCTGGAGTAAAAGAATATCTAATAATAACTTCATTCTCCAGGGGGGGGAGAAGATGTCAGAGTTGTGAAGTATTTTCAGAAAGAATTTTATACCGAATTCTCAAACTGAGGGAATAATACAAATGCATTCAACTATGCCAATGAGCCCTCCAGAGCTGACAGGAAGCTCTGAATGGGAAGTGGTTTTTCTGAAATTACTAAATTAAAATCGATAATTGCCACTTCTTATTTCTCAGGCAAGATCTGCTCTCTGCGATGATGCTTTCCATTCTCTAACAGTAAGGAAGGAAACTGGGGGGATAAAATAGCAAGCTCGCTGGTCCGTCCCAGCGCAGCACCATGCTTAGCCCCATGGTGAGAGGTCAAGATCCTCACTGTCAGGAAGTAAAGGAAGAAGAGCCACGCGAGTGCCGCTGATCTGAACCTCTAGTTGTCCTGTTCTTCAAGGAACACATTCCTCTTAGCAAGGGGGACTTTTTAAGTGAAGCTGAGTAAATTTCTATGTGAGAGTGACAGACACAAAGAAATGGATTCATCAAAAGGAAAAATTAATAGCTAAAGAGCAGGCAAACAGAAAGTACTGCCTAACTGGATTCCATTACCCACCTAATTTAGCTCTGATATTTAATTATCTGTAATCCAGAAGAGGGAAGCAGTTGCTTCCACTTCTGGCCTTTATTCATTTCCTCCAAAGAGCTAGAAGAATGACTGAATAGGCAACAACTGTTTTCAAATGCAGGTTTGTTAGGGGGAAACAGAGAGGAAACTTAAGAAACAGCTATTCCATTTATTTGCCTATTTATGTTTTTCTACTGATAATGGCAGGAGACAGGAGGAGGGGTTTTGTTCCTTTACATTGTGAGATATCTATCTAAAAGCTCACCAAGCATGTATGTTTAGTATGAAATATTTATAAAGTGAACACCAAAAAGCCACCCCCAAAGCAAGAAATGGTACAACGCAGGCACCTTCTCAAAATTCTCACCAATCATAACTCTCCCCTCCCCTCAAAGGCAACACCAGCCTCATTTTTGTGACAATTATTTCTTGCATTTCTTTAGAGTTCTGCCAATTGCTTAAGCACTCCAAAGAAACAGAATTTCATTTTGTTTGTTTTTGAACTTTACAAATAAAATCACAGTGAAAGCATTTGCATTTAGTTCTCACTCAATCTAAAGTTTATTAGGTTTATCCGTGTGGTAACAGAGACAGTTCCTTTCTTTTCATGGCTGTGCTACAACTGCATTATGTGATTATACACATAATTGTATTCACCTGTTCAACTGGAGCTGACCATCTGGATGATCTTACTTGGAGTAAGACTGAACATTATTAAATACACTCTTGTTCTCGTGCCCGTACATAGGGCCTTCTGTTGGAGAAATGTTCAAGAACATTCACTTAGGGGCCTCCCTGGTGGTGCAGTAGTTAAGCACTGCACTGTGGAGCTGTCAGCAGCAGCGACATGAGTTCGACGCCCAGCCGGGGAAAATCCCACATGGCGTGGCAGACCTCTCCTGCCTCGTCCACTGCTCCCTTCAGCAGCGTATTTCTGATCTGCCTGTTCTGCTCCCCGCTCTGCCTATGGTCAACCCTCTCGCCGCCCCACACCTCTAACCTGTACCCCAGCTTGTATGTGTAAATAAATAAATCTTTAAAAAAATAAAAAAAAGAACATTCACTTAGGAGTAGAACTGGTGAGTCATGAACCATTTGCTTGAAAAAGTGTGTTAAGAACACTTAACGTCACATCTACCCTCTTCATAACTGTTTAAGTGCATGATTTGGTATTGTCAGCTGCCAAATGGACATCCTCTACCTCTTACTCATCTCGTATAAATGAGACTTTGTATTCATTGAGCAGCAGCCCCTCATTTCCCCCTTCCCACCCAGCCCCTGGCAACCACCATTCACATCTGTTTCTACGCCTTAGACCATTATACAGCACTATTAACAGGGTATTACTTGCAGACTATTATTAACCAAAGCCAAGAGATGGTAAAAACCTAAATGCCCATCAATGGATGAGTGGATAAAGAAAATGCCACATAGTTATGCATCCCTTGGGGACAGGGACATATTCTATGTACTGTGTCACTGGACATTTTAGTCACTGCACAAACAGCACAGAGTATAACCACACACACCAGATGTGAGCATTTGGGCTCCCTGCAATAGCCTGCTGGGACCACCGCCATATACGTGGTCCATTGTTGACCAAAACACTGTCAAGTCATGCATACCTGCATACACACAGTGGAGAATTACTCAGCCTCAAAAAAGGAGGAAATCCTGTCGCACATAACACCACCAGTGAATCTGAAGGACATCACCAAGTGATAAACCAGTCACAATTCCACTTAGCTAATTATTATTAAACTATTTTCCAAAATGCTTATGCCCATTATCTCACCAGTTCTCTAGAAGGAGTCCAATGTGTAAATTCCTAGGACACTAGTAAACAGCTTTCCTTGTTCAAATGGAAAGACCAGTGCAGAGGAGAAACGGAGAGGATGCTTGTGCTCTGGCGCACAGGAGACAGATGGACTTGAAACCATGCGTGACAGAATCCTCAGTGCCTAACCGTGCTTTTCAGTGCTCTCTCGTGTAAATCAAGAATAATGTCCATCACAGAGCTATTTGAGGGGTTAAAGAAGATACAAGAACAGTGCCTACCACAGTACCTGACACAGAGTAGGGACGAAATGACCCACATAGCAATCAGTGTCTCTTTCTCTTTCTCACTTCCTTCTAAAACCAGAGTTGGCAAATCAAGGATTTAGTTTCCAGAGGACAGAGACCTACACCATGCAAACTGTTCTCTGATATTACATTTTAGGGGTTGTTTGTTTGTTTGGTGATACCTGAGATTTATTTATTTATTTATTTATTTATTTAATGGTACCTGAGTAGAGAAAAATGTCTTGAATAAATAAGGACCAAAAACAAAGAAACCAACCTTATTTTAGGACTTTCAGAATTCAAAATCCAAGCATCAAATCAAGTGCAACAAAAGGTACTGCAAATATTCTAAGATGAAAGAGCAACTAAAGCAACTGTTCCCAGGGCAAGCTAAAATGAAAAAAAAAGTAATATCCCAGTGGTTTTTAATGCCATCCTTTGCAGTCACTCCCTATGAATGAAGTGAACCAGGGCACACTGCTCTGGAGAAGATTCTAAACATCCCCTGAGCATCATCTATTTGCTTGAGGCTTTCTGCAATAGGTAAGCACAGACTTTTGACAGTTTAAGAGTCATTATAAAAGTCACTAACCTCCTTTCATTCTGAGTGATGGTGCCATTCTCCAGCTTTTTCACTGTGGTCGCCAGCACCTTATTTGCATCATTGGCAAAGTCTAGATCTCGAACCTCAGACAACGGGACAGACACAATGGCAAAGGCTTCTTTATCCTCTTTCGTCTGGCAAGTTCCAATCTGCAATGTTTTCCCATTAAGGTTAGTTACTACTGTTTTTTTAATAACTGTGCACTATTCTTCAAGGACTAACACATCTTACTACTATTCGAGAAACAGAAGATGGAAACAAGCAATCCGAACACAGTAACTCCCACGTGCACCAGCCACTATGAAAGGCTGGAGGACACATGGATTTTCCGAGTCCACTTTCTGTCCTTCTCCCAAAACCCAGCTGGAAAGGAATCCCTTTCTCACTGGCCCTTAGCTTCAGTTTCAACAGAAGGGAGAAAATGTACTTCCAGAATCTGCCAGCACTCACCAGGTATTTGCCCAGCCCCACCTACCAAGGTATCTGCCCTGCTGCAGCCAAGCTATTTAGTTAGCTACCTACACCCTGGCAGACACCGGGCTTGATGAGATTAACTGCAATCATCTCTAAGACAGATGCTGGGGATGAATTGTGAGGTGCATGACAGTTACCCACCCCCCCAAACCTAGTCACAGAATTAAACCATTATCAGCAACATTTACCTTCAACATAACAGGTCTCTCTTCATCTGTGTCTATGGGGATACTTGTACTCGTTACCCATGTATTGGTACATAAATGTCTTAACCGAACATACGAGTTTCTAGAAGCAAAATAAAAAACAGATTACAAAAATTAGCACACTTGCATGTCAACACATTTCACAGTTCATACATGGTATAAACAGAAATGTACTTGAAGCTAGAGCTGACATCACCAGAAATCAATTAAGAGAAAATTCTGAACCACAGACTGTTTCATAGCTCACAGGACCACCTTGACCACTGCTTCTCAAAGTGTGGTCCCTGGACCAGCAGTCATCAGCACCATCTGGGGATGTGTTAGAAATGCAGATCTAAGGCTCATCCCAGTCCCGCACACCAGAACTCTGAGGGTGAGGCCCAACCACAAGTATCCTTCAGGCTCTGTGGGCAATACCGTGGCATGTGAGGTGCGGTCCACAGGTGGGTGGCCAGCTCGGTCCGAAGTGCTGTCTGTGAGCAGGCCTCTGGCAGTTTGCTTGCCTGCAGGAGTAACTGCAGTCTAGCTTAGCCATTCACGGGTTCCACATTCAGAATGCTCCTACTCACAGGATTTACTTGTAACCCCAAATTAATGCCGGGGATGCTTCTGCAGTTATTCTCACTCTTGAACAAAGCGACAGACGTCTAGGACCCTGCCACACACATTCCCATGAGACCGAGCAAGGCCTCATCTGCCTTCTTGCTTCAGCTCTCTCACTATAACCAGGTGTCCTTTGCGTGGCCTATTTAGTGGGACAGTTTCAACATGTCTGTGCTATTCGTGGGTGAGGTGGTTATTTGCAGTGGTGTCTGAGCACAGTGCCAAAGTGCTGTACAGGGTTCTAAGAGCAAGTTCTGATGTGATATATAGAAAAAGGACTCAAGTTAGAGAAGCTTCTTCCAGGTGTGAGTTATTGCACTGATGGCTGAGCTCAATGCTACTGCATCAACAATACAGATTAAATAAGGTGTCCTTCAGCAGAAATACTCATAAAACAAGATCCTGTGCTGACTGACTGACCATTATACCCAGAGGTCACAGGACCTTCATGATGTATACCCCCCACAAGCACTGGCTTAGTGCTTCTGCTTCAGTGTACAAGAAATAGAAAGACCTACTGCTTATACACTGTGCGAGAGTACCTGAAAAAGGGCAGAGAGCACTTTATCCAATGCAAATAACATCAATTTTTGAGTCTTTCATGATCACTATTTCTTTAACAAATAAGTATCTATTTAAAGAAGATACTTTGGCATGTTCTCTCCTGTTTCCTTTTCCATTTCATGTTCCTGATGCTTAGAACACTTCCTGCAGACAGACATTCTTGATCCTTCAGATCTTTCCAGGACACAAGTGCCCTGAACCAAAGTTGCTCCAGCCAGTCACTCTTACCCAACAGGACTCTCCCCACTCTGCATTTTTCTTCAAAGCATTTTTACGACCTGACCTTCTATTTATGTTTATTGACTTCTCTGTCTTGTTTATTGGAATGTAAATACATAACCAGTCTGCTCATTGTTGCCTTCCCAACTGTGAGGGCAAATGCCTGGAGTGTAATTACTGCTCAATAGATATCTGTGGACTGAATGACTAATGAAATGAATGAACAAATGAATCTGCTATAATAAAAATAAATGATATGATTTAATAGAAATGCTTCTGGATTATTTTGCACTTTAGTAAAAGAAGGCCATTTATGTAAAAAGAATAAATAATTCTCAAGAACTTTTCAGAATTTCTTCGGTGCTGTGCATTTTAAATTCAGATGGCCTTCGAACAATGCAAGGGTCTGAGCCACTAAGCCGTGCGCAGTCCAAAATCCATGTGCAATTTTTGACTCCCCCCAAAAGTGAACAGTATACTGATTACCTGCTTTGACAGGAAGCCTTACAATAACAAAAACAGTAGAATAAAGCATATTTTGTTTGTTACACAGTATCTGTTCTATCTCATAATGAACTAGAAAAAAGAAAATGGTGTAAGAAAATCTTAAGGGAATCATCATAAAGGTCTTTATGATTGTTGTCTTTATCTTGAGTAGACTAAGGAAGAAGAGGGGAGGAGAAATTCATGTGAGTGGACTGGTCAGTTCATGCTGTCCAAGGATGAACTGTATTATACCAATAACGCTAACTCTGCTAACCTACTCATGAAAGAGACACAATTTTCATACATTTTTCCCACCTCTGCTTGCTCCTTTGATATCACATCAAGTATATTAAAGTTACAATTTCCATTTCTTACCAACCAGAAAAAGTACTCAAAGAACCATTATCTTTTACTCAGAACATTTCTTCATTTTACCGTGGAACCAGGCAATCAGCTCTCTGAAGAGTGGTGGCATCCAGTTCAAAAAGGGATGCGATGTCATTTCCATGTGGGACTGAGACCAGAGTATACATGATCTTCTCCCCTGCCTGGCGTTTCTTCTTTGAAGTTGGAAGGTCTCCCTCTCTCTGTTGAAGAGGTACAAGATTATTTACTTTCATTAGGTTTCTCACTGCCTTCTCCAGTTAATTAGGATATGAGGTTTAAATATGCATGTAATCCCTCCATTGGTTTATAGAGCTGTGTATTTCATTTCCTCTCAAAAAGAGCAGCTCAGGCCTGACAGCCTTTGAGATCATTATTATCAATACTGATAAGTCACACTCCTGGTGGTGGGTTCTGGATGTCTCAGCAAGTCACCAAGAGTCACAAAAGTTAAGGTCCCTTCTCTTATATCAAACCTATTTATACAAGTAACTGTGACCATTATACATGTTAAGCAGACACAGAGAAGAAATAGTGTGTGGAATCATAGATTTCCCTCTTTCATAGATTAAAGAGTAAACTGGGCAGTATTTCAGGGTCTCTACCCAACTCTCAATACGTAATTGGGACATGAAGGAATCAACAGCAACATTCTATTCACTTCATCGGTTTATTCCTTTAGATCTCAAAACATCCCATAATTTTGTTGAAAGTGAAGTAAAATAAAATCTTCATAAGATCCTTCATGATGACATGAAACTCAGTAAACATTTCGGTCAATCCCTACCATTTTAAGTAGGCAAAATACAAGATTAATGATTGTGCATTTTTATTTGAACTTCTCCCAACCCCAATATCCCATGGAAGAATTTTACATACAAGGAACCAAAATGTTATACAGCAAATGCAATATAAACTTGGTAATTAAGTATCTAAAAAACAATTACTTATATATATTTATTAAAGTAAGTAAAAACTTAAAAATGAGAATGGTTGTCATTGTGTCATCTGTGAGCTAGATTTCTTCCTAAATAAAGCTTTGGCAGCAGCTAGAGATGTGAAATTATATCACTTGGAATGTATTCCTTTGGGTCACAAAAACATTTTGGTTTTTAATTATTCCTTACTGAAATTTAAACAGCCTTTATACACTTTTCTTTCTTTCCTCCATTTCAACTCTCACACTGGGTTGGAAGAAAATTCTAAAGCAAAGAGGACTAAGTGGAATAAAAAATAGGAACAGGGGAAGAAGGAGAAAAAGGAAATGTGTGTGATACACTAGGAAAACAGGATGGGGCAAGAAAAGACCCTTGTCCAGTTTTACTGCTAGTTATTTAATCAACAAGGAAAAAAAATGTCCAAAATATGTGTTGCTTAACACGGGTTAAGTACTGACTTATACATTATTATCCTATTTTTATAGATTAGTAAAATTGGCTCAAGGAGCTAAGTTCACCTAACTAGGATGTGACAGAACTAAAACTCAACCTAGTTACAGCTTATTCCACAGTCCTACTCTTAATTATTATGCCACAGTGAGGACAAGGTAATCAACGAACTTCTAGAAAACCATCAGCAACGAGCTTTGAGAAGGTAAACATAACTGACTCTGTATGTTTGCCTTTTTTCTCTCTACTTTTTTGAAAGCTTATTGCTGTGTGAATTTTTTTTTTTTTTTTTTTTTTGGTAAAAGAAAGTAAGGAGCTAAGACAATTCATTAGGGAAGGAACAATTTAAAAAATTAAAATAGTGTTGAAAATTGGATATTTACATGTCAGAAATGAAGTTGGGCCCCCACCTTGACTATATAAAAAGTATCTAAATTTTAGACCTACAGAAAAGAGGTAAAACTATAAAACTCTCAAAAGACAATTAAGAATAAATCTTGGAGACCTTGGTAGGCAGTGGTTTCTAGCATACGACATGCAAAAAAAAAAACAAAACCCAATTTTTAATAGACGTCACCAAAAAAATTTGATTAATTTTTTAAAAATAGATTTCCCTAAAACTCAAGAATTTTGTGCTTCAAAGGATACCATTAAGAAAATAAAAAGACCATGCAACCAAGTGAGGTTTACCCTAGGTATGCAAGGCTGATTCAACATTAGAAAATTAATTATGATTCACAGGCTAAAGGACTACCACATAATCACACTGATAGATGCAGACAAAGTATTTGACAAAATCCCAAAACCCACTCATGACAAAAACTCTCAGTAAACTAATAAAGAAGAACTTCCTCGATGTGATAGGGAACATCTACCAAAAAAGAACTATAACTGACATCATTATTTAAGGGTGGGAAATTGGAACCTTTCCTGTTAAGACCAGAAAAAGACAAAGATGTGCCTTCCCCATTAGCACCCATTTACAATATCATACTGGAAGTCCCAGCTAATACAGTAAGACAGAAGAAAACAAAAGATATGTAGATTGGAAAGGAAGGAATAAAACTGTTTTTGGTTGCAGATGACAGGATTATCCGTATAAGGAATCCAAAAAATTGATCAAAAAAAAAATCCTGAAACTAATAAGTGATAAAGCAAAGCTGCAGGAAACAAGGTTAATATGTAACAGTCAATTATGAAGAAAGCAGAAAAAAGAAAAAGGAGGCAGTTTTAAGGAGAGGGAGTGATAATTCTAGAGGAAGCTTGCTTTTAATTATATCCTCATAAGATGAAAACACAGAGAGAAATAAACCAGGAGAACTGCAGTCACAAGAAAAATTATAAAAGAGCCCTTTCCTGGATTTTGCAATGCTATTACTGCCAAAAGAACTCTCCACCAACATAATGTGTCATTAATACACGTGAGACAAGCTTGCCTCAAAATTACATAAGAACACAGAAATAACAGGCAAGAACAGGTAGCTGTGGAAATAACCCGAAAGATTTTTATGAATATGTAGGTAAAAGGATGAGTACAAGTGGTTTAAGCAGAGTATGAAAATTAAAATTAAAAAGGCACAATTAAATATGATTTTACTAAGGAAAATAAAACAGTCAATTATACTGAACCACGTCTGAAGAAAGAGTTTATTAGCAGAAGATGCATGTAACCTACATACATGGAGAGTTGATGAGTAAGATTTGAGTTTCATCATTGCCTGGTGTGGAAGCAACAAATGAATATTTCAATCTTCCTTAAGGAACTACCATATCCCAGAAAGGCAAACATGTCATCAAATTTCCCGAATCTCCTAAATACCAAGACTCTAATTAGAATTACCTTTGATAGATATATTCTTTCAAGGAAAATACACTAACTGAACCAATAATGTAGAGCTATTTAGCAACTGAGAGTTGAAAGTTGGCACCGTGCTTTATACATCAGTCATTTTTGAGTTCATTTAGCAGCAGTCAATTCTCTACTATGCACTAAGTGCTAATAAAATGGGTTTTTTAGACTTGAAACAAAGAAATCAGATCCAAGCTCCTAAAAATTGTCCCCCTACTGCTCTCCCCTTGGTCATATCTCCTTGCGGGGGGGGGGGGGGGGGGGGG